>VZTE01006358.1:881511-903322 GCA_013397775.1 Eulacestoma nigropectus | reverse complement strand
TGATAATACGTGGTACAGAAAAGAGTTTTATACTGTAACAGCAATAAAGTGACCTCTATTCTCTTATTAGCAGAAGTCTGAAGCAACTTGGATGAAGAAATATACATCACCAGCAACCCTTCTATATTAAAATATTTTCTGTGCTTCTGTCACTTCACTCAAATTCTTTATTTTTAGACTCAGTCTTCACATTGACAAAATCCTGAAATATAAAAGCTGCTCTGCAGAAAGTCTGGCACAATAGCTCTCAGATGGAAAGAACTGCATTCAGCTCTATGTAGTGAGCCTATTTTACCTACATACTTAAAGACTTATCAGCATTATTAACTATTTAGTTCCTCATCAAAAAGAACAATCAACGAGGTACTTACAAGTTTTATTTTGCAAAAAATTATACTTTTACATGTTGCAGTAATATTAAGAACTATACCCATGTAGATTAATGACTAATGAAATTATGAACAATTGAATAATAAAAAGCGTGAAAATGCTCTTTAACAGATATTACTACAGAACTTCTTCTATTGTCAGAAAAAGAGAATCAGCCTCACATACTTTCTGCACAGCTAAGTTCCAAAAATTAGGTCTTATTTTTCCCTTAATTTTGAAAAGTAATGAGCCCTAACTTGAGCTTCTAATGTTTGATAATGCAGAGTCTGTGCCTTTTTTAACAATCTGCATGTGAATCACTTAAAAATATTCAGCTTCATTTAACATGACAGCTCAATAATTTACATGCTAAGTGTTCTCACTTTGAATACTTGTAATTTAGTAACATCTCCATGGTCCTGCTTACCTGTTCTTACTTTAACAAGCTTAACACAAAACATATTTTAGTCAAATTTAGTGGAATCAGTTTTAAAGCCCAATTGAATTTTAAGAAATTAATCTGAAAATCTGTACCATCTATTCAGTGAATCACAAGAGAGCCTTTCCTTTTTCTCAATGAAGAGAATTTCCAAGTTTACCTTGGCTTCCAAAGCATCACAAATTCTAAGACACAATACAGTCCTGCAGGCTTTGTATATATCTCCAAAACCTATTCTAGCTTGTGCAATAATTGATTGATAGTATGTTGAGTCTGCTTTGGTGTCAGAGGAGAGAACCTCTGCAAATCTTAATCACTGGATATGAAATACTGAATTTTTTCATATCCTGTGTTTTTTCTGTGCAAGTTCTGTAAGGAAGACTACCCTTCTGTAAATCCCAGAGGATCTCAAGCAACAGGGCTGCTGCATAGCTGAAAAGATTTGAATGGAAGAGGACACCTCTGGGTTGGGTTACGATATCCACCGTAAGTCTTGGAGTGATACACCCCAAGTAGCAATCTGTGGTAGTATAGTCTGAAGTCCCCTCAGGAGTAAAACGTGAACTGGAGAAACCAAAGACTTCAGTGACTTCCGAACTGTGACGGATGGAAGATCAGTGGTAGAGCTGCCACACAGTGAGAGAGACCGAATAAAACTCTATCATTATTTTTTCTTCTTTTTAAACTGACCAGGTTGCAACACTGCCATAGCCACCTCTCGCCATGAGACAGCTGTGGCCAGAGAAGATAATTGATTTGTTGGAAGAGAAAGCCAGTCTGTGCTAGAAGAGCTATGATTCTTTACATAGCTTCTTTACATAGATTCTTCTGTGAAATTGCTCTGATGTAATGCCTTTTCATTTCATGGGGACATGTTTTAGCTAGTTCCTTCTGTATCCCTTACAGCCTTCAGAAGGAAGTTGCAGAATCCTAGAATTAGCACTTCCCCTCCTCATACACCTATAGATCAGATTTTTTCAGACTTTACTGCACATAAAAAAGAAGAGAGAATGAATGCAAGAAAGAGAAAAATAAGATACTACAGAAAATAGTAAATGTAATACCTTTTTTTTTTTATGTCATGTAACCTTGGAATCTTTTGAGACAATAAAAAAAAGTTGAAATCTTGTATCTGAAACAAGCCAGAAATAGAAAGGAGAAGTCTAATTTATCTATGCTTATAAATCTTTCCATAGAAAGGATCATTTCAACATTAGAACTATGAAGAGCAATACAACTCCTTGGGCAATTTTAGTGAAATAATTTAAAACTGTGACAGCAATTATTTATGAACATGTGCCTCATTGCTCCTTGAATCATTTCTACTGGTGTATATAGTTAACCTTAGATTCCCAGAACACTTCAACTGATATGGAAAAAAACTCTACTCCCATGAGAAGCAACACTGCAGTATATTATACCACTTAGTTTTCTCATCTAAATGAAATTTTCAATTGTTCTGGAAAACATTTCTTCTCATTCCTGTTTGAATATGCTGCATTGCAAGACAAGCTTCAAAGTACAGTGGAGTGAAATGATGAAAATCCTTAAATGTGTCAAACAATATTACAAAAGGATGCACTTATTTAATCTTGTGTAATAAACATGAGCATGGGAGTGCACAAGCACAGAATACAGATGATTTTTAAAACTTAAATAGCAAGAAAAGTGTTATCCTGATTTTAGAGGGAAAGACTCATTCAAACAGATTAGTAATCTAGAAGAAAATACATTTTTAAAAAAATATTTGAAGTACAAAACATATGGAAGAAATTTATGTTGTATTTCTACTAATAATCTTTATAATATTTGCCTTACAGTATAATAGGTTAAAACATTTCTCTCTTTTGTTACAGGTATCTGATTTTACAATTTGCCTCCTCCCACTGAATAATACCCATATATCCTATTATAGTTTCCTTCAGCTACTAGAAATCCAAGCAGTCTGGATATCTGAAATTATTTTAAAGAAACTCGATTCAAGTTTTAGTCACTATTTTGCCTCCAACTCGACTTTAAGGAAAACCTACATATAGATAGTAGAAACAAATAACTTTTGTATTTTATCAGCTTTAAATAAACTAGAAGTCTATATACATGGAAGAAAAAATAAATTTGTTGTTTTGGGGAATTATCTCCTTTGTGCGTGTCTTCTACAGAAACCTAACTAATTAAATCAAGCATATTTAAATGCTGACATTTCTTTCATCACAAATCTCTGAATTAATCCACTAGACTTTACATAAGTCTGAATCTAGTGTTTTTGTAGTGCACAATACAACAAATCTGGAAGCAGGGAGATAGACCCAGGAACATTTCAACAGGAGTTCCAGTCACAGTTGAAGCCATTTAAGCACAGTTTTGCTGGTTGAGCCTCCCTGGTGTAAGCTAGTGCTAGTACTGGACTACACCAGATAAAAAAATAAATATGAAAATGATGACAATTTCCTAGTTAAGAGATGATAACTGCTAACAAGAGTGGCTCCCTTTCAGATTGCTACTATAATCTTGAGATGATCTTGATCTGTATAAAGCCACTGCCCTGGCAAACCATAATGCCACCTTGTTTACCATAAGGACCAAGAAACAGATTGCTCCATACATCACTTGAAAGCCTAGACATGCCCATTTAAAGTGTCAAAAACACATTCACAATATTTTCTTGACAACTTTGAAAAAAGGCCTTAATTTTCTATATTGTAAACATTGCCCTCCTCATAAATAAGTTTTAGATTAGAGATATAAAAATGATGACTTTTCCTGTTCAGCACACCCGTTGACCACTAAGACAGATGAAACAAAGATAACTCCAGTGGATGTGTAATGGAACTTCTAAGACCTCAAATACCAAATACCCACATGTTACTTTTCACTTTATCTGAAAGTGACTCATTCAGTTCTACAGTACGAGGAGTATGTTTGTCTGGGATTTTTTTCCAGTAAGCCTTTAAAACTTTTAAACTGGATGATAGATTTCAAGTTAACATTTCATTCAGAATAAAATCAGAAGACTGTCAAAATGAGACATTTTCTCAGTATTTGCAAAAGAAAATCTAGCTGTTTGTTAAATCTTTGCCCTTCCCTGCAAACTGTACTAGCACAGGATAAAATCACTCTATGACAGGGACCTCATATTTCAGTAGGCTTCTTATTTAGCTTAGCTTGTTATGCAAAGAACCTAGAGTATATTTTTGGGTTTTAATTGCATCAGTGAAGCTTGGTTAAACTTAGAAATTACATCAAGGTAATGTGGATTGTCATCCTCAGACAGCAAAGAAATCCTTTGTAAAGGATTCTTACCAGTTTAATGTTTTGATAAGCAGGGAAACAGTTAACAGTGACTCAATTATCAGCTTTCCACATTAATACTCCATAGAATTCTATATACTTGGAGTGAAAATCCTACCTTTAGCAACATCTTTGTCTCCTGAGACCTTTTCCCCTCTACTTGACAACTAGATTTTCCCTCACTGAAGCTGAAGAAGCTTTATGTTCTTGATAACGCCTGTTGTTTTGCATTGGGAGTTAGTTTTTCCACTGGTATAGTATTTTTAAGTTATATAAGTATATATATATAAGTTATTGGTATACACGGATCTCCATCAGCTCAGAAAGAGCTTATTAGTCAACACACAAATATTGAAAGCTCGTGTATATAAACAACTATACCATAAGAGCATATAATAGGCATTGCATTGATGATCTCTCACTTCCACGGTTGATGCAGTAATCATCTAGTTGCAAAATTTAAAGACATGTGTTCCAAGGCTGCTAGAAGACAAGCCAGCTTATTCTAAGTAGACCATCTTACACTGAGTTCAGCCTTGTTTACCATAATTAAAGTAAGGATCAGTGGCAGAAATACTAGAAAAAGAAAACACAACTTGATGCTCAGCGAAAGCTGCTGTTCCTCTACATCTGTTTCAGAAGACTGTCAGCATTCTGTATTCTACTTTTCTAATATTTGTCTTAAGACACAATTATTAGCTCTAAAACCAAATTGCAAAGAAACAAACAAGCATTTGCAGGTTATGTGTATTAATAAATAAAGTATTTTAAAGATAACCTAGCATCTAGTGTAGCCTCTGAAGAAATTTTCAAGTAAATTATAAACCATTATTAAACTAAACACATACTGCTGCAGTATAGCCCCAAACACTGCATTAACTGTTAGAGAAGGCAAACTGCCTGATGCAAACCACTGTCAATATAAAAATATACCATTAATTAAGGAATGTTCTAGAAATAATTTTTAGTTTGCTAAAAACTTTAAGTCAATAAGAATAAGAAAAAAAGTTCTTAAATTAGCTCAGCTAAAACTGTAATGCTTTTGGAAAATGTAAGGCATACTTGGTTTGCAATTTAAATTCACGTGCAGGTATTCACATCAACTTTCATTGATATCTGCAAGCACAAGCTGTTGATAAGCAGCATCTTATGAAAAACTCCATTACTTGTGGACAAAATCCAGTACCGTTCACCAGCTCGGTAATGCAAGGTCATTCTAATTACCTTCTCCAAACTTTATTCTCCCCTCTGTGGCATTAGTAATCATGAGGACACTTTGAAATGCTGATGCAGCATTATACTGATTTATTTTGAAATATGCTATATTTAATGCTAATCATTGGAACTGCATATTGGATATTTGCTGAGGTTACCTTTAAAACTACATACTATGAACAAGGAAGTCCCCCACACCTGAAGGCTTCATAAGCAGTGCTTCCTATTACTAACACTGGAGAAAGTTACAAATAATTTCTAAGAAGTCTAGGTATTGGGCTAGCTTTTCAAATCAATCAATCAATAAATCAGTAGCTAGTGACTACTTGTGCTTCCTAGTGAAGTTAAAGACCTCGGCGCAGACCAAGTGCAGGCAACGACGCCGTTTTGTACTTTGCATCTCATGCTTTGTACTACACCACATCAGGCCAACTATCTTTTCTGATCCCCTGACTTCATACATTTCTCCATCCATTTGACACATGCTAAAAGGTAAAGTGCACTTCACCAGATTAAGGTCACAAAAATACTCCCCACTCTGAAAAAGGCTGAAAAGTTGTAGGCTTTTTTGCATACTATCCTATTGGGATACTTTAGGGAAAGCACTGTCAGATGAGCTGAAGAGATCAAAATCTCATAATCTAACTCAACATTTTGGCTAACAGCTGAGCATTAGAAATGACAACTAACACACTGTAGCATGATTCCCAAAATTGTCACTCTATAACAAAGGGCTTCCAGAAGAGAAGCAGTATTTTATATGCATTTTTATTACAGCAATCTGAAATAATGTTTTTTATTTTTTTTTCCTGTGGTAATAGTCATGTGCAGTGAATCAGAGGTCTGCCTTGCCCAGCAAATTATCCTCTCCCCCTCCCTGCAATTTGGTCTAAAGTAGATATCAGAAAATATATATCATTCTGGCCTCAGTGCTTTCCCAACAGTCATTTTCATTTAGAGCCTTTTCTGATTTGGAAATTTTTTTGGGGTTTGAATGTCGTGTTAATTACCTCATAGCTCTTAGGGCAAAGTTTCTTTTATGCTAATCAGCACATGGTAATAGAAGCAGAAACTGATATTAATTTCGAATTTTATTGCTAACATTATGAATGCAATACATTTGTGTCCCATTCAATTTTGCAGCCAGCAGTGACTTTGTTGGTACAACATGTAGCCGCTCCCAAAACAATGTCTTTTGAAAATTTCCAATGATTTATATGTTCCAGTCTTCCTTTGCGTGACAAGGGGGAGATATTTTATGCAAAACCAGAATGAGTTCATTTGTAATAGCAAATTGCTTTTATGTATAAAGCTATGAGTAAGAACATTCAAAATATGACTTCATCATTATTTACATACCTTATTTGGTGACGAGTCCATTTTCCTCCTGCCATATCTCTAGTGCAACTAATTCACCGATCAAGATTTCTTTTATTGCTATATAAGCTCTTTAGTAGCTTAATTCCATCTTATTTGAAGATAAAAAGCCAGATTATTATATTTCACTTCAGTCTACTTGACACAGATTTCCTTGTGACAGAACATCACATTTTCCTTAACTAGGAAAAGGTTCCCTTGTTAGTAGAGTGTGACTGACTGCTCAGCTTTAGCCAAGACCTAGACACAGAGACCATCGGAGGCACATTTAAACTTCAAGCCTGAGCTTTCATCTCTTATGTGACCAGAAGGGCAGCTGTAATAACTAAAGCTTATTTGTTTACTTAGAGAGTAAATTGTCCTCTTACACAGGGCATTTGCCCCTAACTGAGGGGCTGGAACCCAGCCCAAGTCACATGCAGAAAGCAATTACATCACTAGTTAAACGTGTATCAGCAGAACATCAAAAGATACAGAACTGTTTACATGGTGGACTATTTTGCTTGTGGAGTGGACCTACTTCCAGTCAAATGAAAAGTGAAAAAGGCTTATAGACGAATGAGCTGCCAGGTCAGTTTATCTCATTTATTCCCTGCCTACTTGAAAGAAGTTCAGTTTTAAAGCAAAGAACAAAAAAGTCAGAGACAGAGAATGGTTGACAAATCTGGTTCAGTCTTCAGGCCATAGATGGTCACTGTGTAATCTAGGAGCACCTACACCTGAAATATTTTAACTTAGCAATCATACAAGAATTCACGTTGTGAATGATCTGTAAAAATACACTGTCGGTAGACAGGAAGATATTATCTCACTTTCAACAGCTATCATATTCCATATCTATTTCTCGATAGATAGATAGGTACACACAAGTATGTTTTATACATGCCAGATGCAGTCCTCAGTGTTTGATTTACTTTTCTAGAGTTAGCTGAACAAAGTACAAGAGAACTGGCTAAAAATTTTATTCTCATTAGAACATGAACTCAGTTTTCCTAAGACTGCTAACACTTTACTCTCCATCCCATTAAAGTTGCAGCAAATGAGCAGCTTTTTGAAGGAAACTATGCCAGCAGCTAAAATAATCAAGGTATACATGAAAGTGATAAACTACAGGAGAATAAGACAGAAAGATATTACTACAATTCTGATATTTCGACCAACTGATCTTCTAAGAGTATCTCTTATGCTTGCATTTTCTTTGATCTACCAACAAGCTTTTTGTTTGTTCTTCCAGCTTAATGTATTCTGTGCTAGTTGAAGAGCTTTTACTTATGACTCATTTGTGGAAGTAACCCTTGAAAGCATGTTTCCCAGACAGTCATCATCATTTTGATTACATGCTAACAATGCTTCTTTATGCAAAAAAAGGCTAAACTCACCAAATCCACAAGCATCATGCATTTATCTCAAAGCTCGTCTGGTTGAGCAGCACAACAGACTCTTTTTCAGTTACTGCTTTACAAAAGTCTCATCTATGTGAATTAGAGTACACCAATTACTTTATATCTGAAAGTAAAGTAAAAAAGTGGTCTCAAAAATTACTTAATTTACTGCAATTTAGGAAGTTTTTATTTAAATATAGCAGCATTCCAATTAAGGACTCGGGTTTCTGCACTCTGGGTGTACCTGTATCAACAGGCTTTTGAACTGTACAAGCACAATACATGGGTTACTCTAGAAGACAGAGGAAAAAAGTACTCTGAAAACATCTAATAGATTATTCAGTTTCCTAATTTTTTACAGATGTAAAGAAGCACATTCATGTCAACATCATGACTTTCATATTAGCAGCTCTTCAAGGAAGAAGCACATTCATGTCAACACCATGACTTTCATATTAGCAGCTTTTCATCCTTGAAATAATCTTTGTAATTTCTTATTGGTAATCAAATCAGTGTCTTAAAAAACAACAACAACAACAACAAAAAATCCCACAAACAAAAACCAAACCTTCACAAACAGAACTGAGAAGTGGACATATATTAAAAAAAAAAGAAAAAACCAAGAAAAAAAAAGTGAAGTAACAACTGCTATTAGAATTATCAGAACGGACAGAACTTCAAAACACAGAAGATGCAAGACGAAATACAAAAGCTTTTTAAAATAATTTTACTAACATAATGCAGTAATGATAAATTGTATCCTTTTTAATTATGTTTCTATCTAAATTCTGAACTTTAATGTTTCCTTTTCCGGGAAATGTTTTTTTTTTTATTAATTTATTTTCTTTTTTTTTAGGTCTTTTACTGATCAAACTTCCAAGAAGGCATGTAAACCCACTGATTTTTAGAGACTTTGATTACAGTATAGTTTACTGCTTTCCCTTCATATTTAAATAAAAGGCTACTAATTCAATCAAAACCAACTATTTACAGTCTTGTGTAATATACTGAAAACGCAATATCCCATCTAGTAATAAGCCTTCTCCAGCGAAACAATGAGTGTGCACAAGAACGGTCATCTATAGAGATGTCCAGATAACCGGCTCCCTGCTGTTCTTTATCTCCTTCAAGCCATAGGGTATTTCTTCAAAGGCAAGAAATACAGCTGAACACAGAGAAAATAAAAAAATGTTACCCCTTATCAGTGGAGCAATTCTCAAAAGGACTTTTTAAACAACATGTGGTAGAATAGCTGAGCTTTCAGGATTAAGTACACATGGGCCTCTAGATGTAATCAGAATTGGTGAAAGAAGTGGACAGAATAGCTTCACTATTTATTCACTATCTATTATTTTGGACTATGTGTTGAATATTAGAATATAGTCCTGAAAAGCCACCAAAAATACTAATGCATCATAGGATATTTTCTTAAATTAATTCTTTACTAGTAATAAAACAAAAATTTCAGTATTATATTCAGAATAGCAATGGAATCCTCCCTTTTTCTCCAATTGATAGAATGCAAGTGATTAAGCAGAAAATAGATCTTTCTTTGCAAGATAAAATACCATCTCTTAAGCAACTACTGTGAACCTGTAAAATCCATTTGCCCCTCTGTTGGAACAAAATATCATCTCTACTTCTAGCTGACACTACCTTTGACATTTCTCCACTGCTTAGTTGAGAAGCGAATGATATGCGTTGGCTCAATATCATCACAGCATGTGGGGACAAACAGATTGACCGGTTAAAAATAAAAGCAGATATCAAGGAAAGAAAACCAAAACAACAAAACAAAACAGTTTACCACAAAGCTTTAAAATGAAAGCCCAGTTCTTCCTATTAACTTCTCTAGAAATCAAATCCCAAGTTTTCTTTGGAAGACACTTAACTGTTCCTCTACCCCTAGGCTCGTTTTAACAGTGCAAACTAAAACAAACAAACAAACAAACAAACAAACAAACAACAACAACAAAACAAAAAAAAAACAACCAAAAAGCCAAAAATCCCAAACCTGAGCACCCTCAGCATATTTCAAAAAATAGCATCATGAGATGCAGAGCAACTGTTTTTCCCCAGAGACCAGACTGTCATCAGGAAGAAGTTTAAACAATTTTATGACGATCAGGAGAGATGCATTTTGCATTTATGTAAATATTTATACAGAATCCTTCAAAAGTACTCTGCTGCTTTCAAGTGTAACAGACCACTAGCAGTAAATAAAAAGCTTTAAAAACCAAGCCCTATAAAAAGAAATTGACCAAGGAAAGGTTATAAAGTGTTTCCTAAAACTGCATCATCCTACCCAGCTCAAGATCTTCATATTGCAACTTAAAGCTGATTCTCCCTTCAAGATCACCAACTCTTCCCCTTTACTTAGAACAGTGAAAAAATGATTCAACATCTGTGTCAACTTGTATATACACCAAAATTACTGGAGGTAAGTTGATTTAAGAATACTCAGTATATGTCTTTCTTAAAAGGTTTAATTAGATCTCAGTTCATTGTACCACAACTTGTAGAGGTGGAAAATTAGTGTAATTGTTTTTGATAACTCACAGGCAGAGATGAATTTGGGAAAAATGGGTAGGGACTTAATGTTATGTTCAAAAACAAATAACCAAAACTAGTCTTAATACAACTTTGTAGCGACACTGATTGTTACAGACCCCTCCAAATACTACAGGGCTTACTCTTCTGATCTTGATCAGACATTGCCCCAAGCTATGAAGTCCTGAGGTCATAAAAGCCCTCTAGCAGAATTAGACTCTGCTGCTGAGTGCAAGACTGCCTGTCTCCCTCCAACAATCCTTATTCAATCTCTAATGAAAACTGAAGGGAAACTGGAAGCTAATAAAAGATTTAACCTTCCTAAATCAATCCCTTGGTAATAAACACAGCAACTGAAATAAATTTACTTTTATATTCAATCTTACAACAGGTGTGTCTTCAAAACTCATTTACAAAGGACATAAAGCCTTAATGTGGATAGCAATTTCACATTGTGTTGTTTTGCATGGAGACTGTTAAAAGCTGTTAAGAAGAGCAGTGTCTTTATGAAAGACAATGAAGTCTTTTTTAAAATTATTGTTCATGGCATACAGCCACTTATTTTTAACCCTGGCCGCAAAAACCCAAAGCAATAACCTATAAATAGCCTATCCTGAACTACTTTTGTACCTTTGTTCAGTCTTTCAGAACACTGACTCATTCTCCATCTAACATATTAATTTACTGCTTTTCTGCTCTCCTGTTATCCATTAAAATATAATAAACCTCTCTGTAAAGGTACAGCAACTCTCCCACTTCAGTTTCTAGTAGTTTTAATAACTTCAAAAAATAGTTTCATAAATACAATTATGCCCATTCAATGAAAACACTGGGACCTACAGCCAGCTGAAACAGAGGCCTTTACTCCAATTTGGTTTTCCTTCATGTGAAAGAAGACAAAATATTCTGAGCAAGAGTCATCTGATCCACTGAGAGAACCTACTTGCATATTTCAGCACCGGCTACACAGTGGGTGGTCATAACAGCTTCCCAGAACACATTTAAAGTAAACACCAAAGACTTAAGAAGAAAACTTCTTCATTAAAAAGAAATTATAACACCTAAGCACTTACTGTTACTTCCTGGCAGTAGAATCTATGTTCTCAAAGAAAGCATGAAGCTTTAGTTCAAAGTTATTGCCTGTTAAGAAGTCAAAACAACATAAATATATTAATTTAATATAGAATAAACTTTGAATTGCAAAAGATAATAAGAACCTTTTCATACAATAAATAAGAAATATATCCACAATAAGATAATAAGAGATAACAATCTCCCCCCTTCCCTCTCCACATGAATTAAGAATCGCGAACGCAGGACAAGTGGAATTTATGTCTTTATAGAGACATTGTCACAGAATGAGCTAACAAATTCTGCCTTGGGACCATAGAAAAAATTCAGAACAAGCACAAACAAAAACCTAATGGAATGAAAAATAAAGTCTAATAAATATTCTAAATAAACATTCTAATACTCCAGCAGTAGACAGAAATTACTACAATATGGACACATTTACTTATTACTGGCAAATTAAACAATACCAGATACTAAAGACATGCATTAGATATAATTCTGCTGACTTTTTAATACATTGAAACTGAGATAATGGTATCTCCAGTTTATCACTTATTCCACTGGACTTATCAAGCTTATCAGGTCTGAGAGAAATGTAAATCTGATCACATTGCCAATGCTCATTCTCATATATCAGCTACAGCTAGTGATTAAATAGCATAAAAATAGTTTCTTACATTGCTACATTCTAATTTTGACCAAAAAAAGGAGTTTGCAACAGCAGAAAGAAAGAAACAGAAAACCAAATCAAAAAGCATTTTTCATATGATTTGCTCAATCTTGCAGGTAATCGTGTTTGTATTTTCCCTTCCATATATAGAAGTACCAATTTCTAGTAAATGAAATAACAAATAACATCAATTGTATTACATATTGACAATGCCAGGTCTTTAGGATTCATGGAAGCAGTTAAGTCCACAGATGCTTTCTAAATTAGAAGTTATCTCCGAATTCTTAATATGACTCCTTACATGCTACAACAGAATGAACAAAACATGTCCATGTGCCCTTAGCTATTGAGATACTACAATTGTAGAAGCAATATAAAAATAAAAAGTTGTCACTCCAGCTTATAATGATCTTTCAAAGTGAATATGCATTTGCACGCATAAAAACATTTTAGTTTCAAGTACTGTTCCACTTCCCCCTTCTCCATAGACAAATTCTATGATTCTTCAAGTAAAATTATGTTTTGTTTTAAACCCTACCAGCATTTTACATACTTCATATAACATAAAAGCTGAGATTTAGTACTAAAGGTGAGACACACTTATCCTGCAACAGAAACCTTATTTGCAGGTTTATCAAGAAAGTAATTAAGATAGAACTGCAGATTTCATTTCATGTGGCCTCTAGATCAAAATGGGGAAAAAGTAAATTATATCAGGCGATCTTTGGATAAAAGACAGTAACCCTGTTTAGAGCAGCAGAACCTTGGGCAAGTGTTGGGAAAGTTGCATGGTAAGATTAAATAAAAGTCATAACCTGCTCAGCAATAAAGCAATGAAATAAAACCCTTCTATTTTCTTTCAATATATTTTTCACTACAAGAAAAGCTAGAAACAAATTCCAAAGCGAAAGCATGTTTTGTCTATTTTAAATGCTAATATTATGCAAAAGTAGTATTTTTAAACATAGGAGACATGAAGTTATCTTTTATTTTTTGTAGAGATTGAAAAACACATAACATGTAACAAGTCACATCATACACTGGTTTTTTCCGATATACTCAGTAGTATTCATTCACATCATAAAACTTGGGCAATTTAAAGAACACTGTTTCCAGATTTGTTAGGTCATTAAAACAGGAGATGTTCTGGAACATGTTGATATGCCAGAACTCAAGATAAACAGTTTCTGTCTCAAAGTTTAGTGGTTCTGTTTGTTTGCTTTTAATATTCTCACTTAACAGAGTTAACTATTGCTGTGAGCCAAGAACCAGATTTAATTCAGTGTGTGAGTTAAGAAAGGATAGCCTTAGTTCTCCATGATATTAGCAATACCTGCAACAGAATTCCTTGGTTATCCTCATTTTCTACTTCCATTGTTAAAAATATTAATTAAAATATTCAATAAAATAAATAAATAAATAAATATCACACTTGTGACTGTTACCATGTGGAAGAAGGGCCTGATTACATGATATAGATGGTTAAAGCAGGATAATGGTTAAACTAGGATTAGGGAACTAGAATGCGTGCCACACAATATTTTCCCTCACAGTCTAATAAAAAAACTAGACAATTTTTAAAGTAACACAAAATTACACACAAGGACTAGAAGACCATCACCCAGGAATGGCAACTATTCAAGATTTTCTCAAAGGTAAGCTGGAATTCAGTCTCAGTACTAGGACTTCATGTGGCAGCCACCCAAGGTGCGCAGTTCAGATAATCACATGGGCCATTTTGCCATTATGTAACAAAACTCTGCCGAAGAGCGACAACGCTGTGCAGAGCTGTAAAAATAAAGCCTCAAACCTCACAACCCTTAACCTGTAATTCACCATTGCTTAAACTTTGCAAAATTAATAGTACTAGCACATTTCCAGTTTGCCTTCTTTCCCCTCCCAAACCCTTGGATTAAGACCTGAAAATTGTGGTTTGCTCACTGTGACTATCAAAGACCATTTGTCTGCACCTCCGAACATACATATATCTATATATAAAAGAAAACCCGACCACCAATTGCTCTGAGACCACATCTGGACTTGGGTTTTCCCCCTCATAGAAAAGAATTGCTCTACACCAAGGGCATTAGTAATTGAAGTGTAAATTAATTTTAAAGACAATCTTAACATTACTGACCAGAGGCACAAATTCAGTTATACATGTACATCAGTGAACTAATCATTAAGCAATCAGAGGGACAAAACTAAGCTTAGCTACAATAACATGGAGTAAATATCAGGATCTATACACAGATTTTGGAATTGCAGATAAAATTAGCTTTTTTTTACATTACATTTAAGAGCTTATGTAACGATGAATATAATTTATAAAATCTCCAAATACACTGGAGGGTAAGAACACCTAGATCACTTATTGTAAGCTAAATTTTCTAAGCTGTTATGTTTAAAAGATAGGTAGATCATAGGGCTGTAAATTAATTTCTTTTTTGCCATGCTGTAATTGCTATTTCTCCACAATACTGACTGTGAATACTACATTTTTCCTTTCTCCTTTAAGGAAAAAAAACCCAAACAAAACAAACAAAAAACAAAAGGAAAACCAAACATAATGGTAAACTCATCAAAAAGTTTGTTGATAGGTTGAGATTATCTGATCAAAATCTCTTAAATCAGAAATGCTCTATTTACTTCATTTTTTTGAATTATTTTTCATTAATTTTATAGATCTTTCTGTTTAAAGAGAACAGATAGTCATCAGCATATTTTGTTCCTTAGGTGTTTTATTCCTTTTTGTTGTTTTTTAAATTAAGTAAGCAGATGTGGATGGGTATTTCTCTTTTTAGCCAGGCAGAAGGCAAGGTATAAGCATAACCAAAAAATAACCTTTAAGAGCAAAACAAAATATTTAACTTCAGAGCAAGAATGTGCTCTTTTTTTATACTATGTAAAAATCTAAACTGTACACATCTTACAGTGCAAGAAATCTGTATATTTGATCACTGTAACTCACTAGTAATAAAAACAAAGAAGAAACAACACAAACCATCCTAAAAAAAAAAAAAATTGGTGCCTTTCCTCCAAAATAACAGAAAATAACGTTTCGTGAAGAAAAGAAAGCAAATCAAACTATGGGAAATTATAGGCTGAACGGTAAGAATTTACTCTTATTTTTAAAATCCACATCCTCCAAAATAATTGCTTTTCCCAACTAATGACAATGGAACTGGTGCAACAGAAAACTGTGTGACGACTTCAGGTCTGTCTGCTTAGAAGAAAGAAGATATCAGGTATCGGCAATTAATTATTAGCATATACGGTCAGTAATGAGCTACATTTTATTCTTTTTGAACCCTTTTATCACAAATTGTTCACATACCATATAACATGGAATGCAGAGTGCAACCTAAGACCTGCGACATGCTGGTACAGATGCAGCACGCAGCTATTTACTGGCAAGAAAAATGGAGATGATGCATTTTTCTAATAGACAATACACACACTTGTAAGATACTGAAGCCATGTTTATTCTAATTAAACGCCAGACTATTTCCAGGATAGAAACCAACATAAAGAAAGACGTTGAAGTGAAAAGATTGAACATATCTATGAGATTTGGGTAGACTGAAGAAGAAAATTGGCTGAAACCCCTCACTGTCCCCTGCTGACAAGGGAAGGGTGGACTCCTGGAGATGAGAGAGGGAACTTTCAAAAGAACCTCATCCTGACCATTCCAAAACTATTTCTTGATTTTTACATTTTATAAGCCTTTTAACTAAGTTGGCCATTTGAAATCTAATTAAAAAGTTTTCTCATTTTATCTTAACAGGCTTGGAATTAAACTAATCCCACAACAACCACATGAACAGCAAGACTTTTCTCACCCAGGGAAGATGTAAATCTTCAAATTACAGCAAGTGAGCACATTGAGAAATGTCTGAACTGCCAAGTACACCTTCCACTTTAGCTTAAATGTAGCAGTGTTACAAAACCCTTCCATTTCAGCTCCCTGCCCTAGGTAGAGCCAGCACCAGAGGAACTGGAGCAGGAAGTGTCTGCCAGTGACTGGTAATTATAAAGGGCTGACAGGGCTCAAGATACCAAAAAGCACACAGCATTCTGTTCTGACAGGCTTGAAACACACTGTAAAAGACAAGAATTAACCACAGAACAATCAGTTCCTTTCTTCATGTCTGCTACTGGCAGGAGCTTAAGGCAGGAGCTTGCTAGACTTGCTTTGACCAGCAACCTATTGAATATGCGGGTGTAACTTCTGGCTATAAAAACATACACACAAAATCATGCAGAATAAGCATAAGTACATTCACATCAATTCAAAGTTGTTAATCAATGGTATATTAATTCACATTTAGTCTGAAGAGATATTAAATGCTGTTGGGAGATCCTTTTCCACAACAATCGTATGAGCACACTTAAGAACAAAAGCAGAAAAAAATACCACTTTAAGGAACATTTAAGAATGAACTATACCTAAAAAGCAGCAATAAAAGCACATAAGAGTCATCAAATGTGTTCTATAGAAATCAGTTTTTATATGGTGAATCATTAAGAGGTGAAACTTTTTTTATTATTCATAGGCAATTTATCACATTCGTATCAGCAACAGTACATTCCCATGTGATAGGACACTGAAAGGAAAACTTCAGTCTATGTCTGACTCAATACAAGCCTCGTGCTTCTATCATATTTTACATCTACTCATCTAATACAGTCCCTCAGTCACAGTTCATTCAAAAAAGCTCAAAGACATGGATAGTAAGAATCTGAAATCACTGGGTAAAGACTTCTTGTGTATTTCTGAAAGTATGCACATTTTTAAATGGGAGCAACTAAAACTGAACAAACAAAACCTAGTAAACCGGACAGAAAAACATAATTTTTGAAGCAAACCATTATCTAGAAAAGGGCTTGAAACAGCAAGCACATCCCTCGTACAACACAGCAAACTGCAGAGAAGAGCAGTCCTGAAGGTTATGACTCCCAAGTCATATATTAGCAAAAAAATCTCAGTAAGGAACTGTACCTGACCTAACAAATCCTACACTTCAGGGACAAAGCTTATATTACTGCATACCCATCACATCACTAAGGCAGATGTATTATCATTATGCAATATAATCCTATCATGCTGCACTGCACAGAATAATCAAGATGCAGGAACTGAGACCAGCAGAGGCAGACATACCCACACTACCTTCCACTGAGTGGTATCAATATTATTACCTTGTGTCAGGGTATTCTTTTTTGGAGGGGGGACAGCTTGTCTTCAGTTGGTTTTTTTTTTTAGAATGTGGTAGAAATAAAATCTTCAAGCCATCTCTACCAGTAAACACATCATAATATACCAAAATACACTGCATCCCCTTCCCTTTTTCCCCCTCACTCTTCCCTAAACCACATCTCCTGTGTAGATCATCATCTACATCACCTGCTACTGAGAGTGCATGAACTACAGTAAGGACCAAGTTTATTGCTTGTTTTTCCTGAGGTTTAATGTTTTAACCAGCACTCTATTCCCAGAAGGAGAAAGAATCTTCAGAGGACAAGGCTTCAAAGACTGTAAATGAGGAGAACCTGTTCAGTCCTAAAGTAAGGAGACATTAAAGTGCCTGTGGTGAGTTGATGCTGACTGGACACCAGGTGCCCACCAAAGCTGCTCTATCACTTCCTTCCTCAGCTGGACAGGAGAAAGAAAATAGAATGAAAGGCTCATGGGATGAGATAAGGTCACATATTGTCTCTCTCACTCCTTCCTCTTCAAGGGGAGGTACTCCTCACACTCTTCCCCCACTCCATTGTGGGGTCCCTCCCACGGGAGACAGTCTTCCATGAACTACTCCAACATGAATTCTCCCCACAGGCTGCAGTTCTTCAGGAACTGCTCCAGCATACATCTCTTCTGTGGGTTACAGTCCTTCAGGAAGAAGGGTCCAACATAGGTCCCCCACGGTGCCACAAGTCCTGACAGGAGCCTGCTCCAGTGGGGGTTCTCTCCACAGGTCTAAAGGTTTGCCAAGAGCCTGCTCCAGCATGGGTTTCCCACAGAGCAACAAACTCCTTCAGGAATCCCCCTGCTCTGGTGGGGATTCTGTGGGAGGTCCTTTGCCAATTATTGCCGCTGCCAGTCAGGCAGACTCCACCTCAGAGGCGGAGGACTCTGCCTTCGAGGGGACGTCTGAGGGCGGCACCTCGGTTTAGGACTTGCCCCACCTTCTGGAGAGTTCTGTTTAGTTTGATACTTCANAGTTAATTTTATTGGATCCCGGAACCCTGTACCCTTTGTCCCTCTCCCATTGGTTGTAACCCTTCCCTCCGCCCAGCTCTCGCCTCCCTTAAAACCCCCTGCACACCCTTGAATCCTTGGAGTTCTCCCTCCGACCTCTCCTTCCCGGAACTCTTGTCCCTCAATCCTAATAAAGGAGAGCTTGGGGAGACCCCCTTACGCAACCCTTCGCCTCCCAGTCTCTTTTTTCACCGTGCCCAACAGGCATCTCTCCTGGAGCCGCTCCTCCTCCGTGCGAGAGATCCGCACTTTCCCTCGAGACCCTCCCTGCACAGTCGCAGCCTCTCGGGCTCACGGAGCGCGCGTCTGCGGCAGAGGGTAAACCTGTCCTGGGCCGAGAGGCAACGACAACAGGATTCCACCACAGGCTACAAGTGGATCTCTGCTCCACCCCTGACTTCCATGGGCTGCAGGGGCACAGCTGCCTCACCATGGTCTTCACCACAGGCTGCAGGGGAATCTCAGCTCTGGCACCTGGAGCACCTCCTGTATTTCCTTCTGCACTGACCTTGGTGTCTGCAGAGCTGTTTCTTGCTTATATTCTCACTCCTCTCTCAGCAGATCCATCTTGGAGCTGATTAGCATTGGCTGTGAGATACAGGGGAATCTTCTGGTAACTTCTCACAGAAACCACCCATGTATCCCTGCCCCTTCCCTCACTTCTTCAAAAAAACAGCCCACCACTACTTTAAAAGAAAGTTTTAAAGTACTGATGATTAAATAATACTTCTGAAAAAAAAATGTTTCTACTGTATAGTTTAGAGATCTATAGCGTGTCATTTAAAATAGGGTTACAAGAAGCAGTGTTACAGTTAGCAATAATTAGTGGAAAATAGGAGTCAGAAGAAAGTTCATCTTTTAAAAGCATCAAAAAAGAACATATAAAGAAATTTCTCTTTCACTTCTCATCTATCTGACATTTACAAAAGTGTTCCTATGCCTTTGGAAAGTTGATTTTTCTTTTTAAACATTCTGAAACAAGATTTCTTATAGGAAGACTAATTGGTGTGACCCAGCTTTCTGTGCCTACCAGTTGTCTTTAATAACTTCCAAAGTCATAGACATAACTATGAATTGGTATTTAATTTTGTCATTTAAGCTGCCTTTAAAAAAATCCTGTTTACAGTTAGCTTTCTAATTCACACTGAGGTTTTTCCCCACACTTCAGCCTTTCTCCCACCAGGCAAATATTTGTTGGCCAAGTGGCTTAATCAGACTGAGACATTGGCCTATTCTGAAGTTTCTGTATGAATACCTGCAGTTGGAAATTTTGCCCATCAAAGCCATCGCCTCCTGTTAAAAATACTAGCTTCTTGCAAGCTTTCAAATAAATTTCTTTGCTTAGGCTTGACTATGTCATAAACCAGTCTAACTTTAACATTTCATACATAAGTGAATTTCAAGTGAGTCACAGGAGAAAACATGGTTTGGTAATTTGTTTCAGCAAGTACAACTGGTTTGCTAGTAACTAGAAGACCTTTAGAAGGAAACTGGCAAAGTGTGTTGTTCTTTTTCTTCTCATCTTAACAAACTCATTGAGAGATATATAACAAGAACAGAATGAGGTAAGACAAGAAGATGAGATGTGGGAAAACGGGAGTAGAAAGAAAATTACACAGATGGAATTGGAAGGAGAGGCAGAAGGAGAAATGAACAGTGATAAGAAAAAGTGCTCAAGGAGAAAGACATCAAAATGTATGAAAGATTAAAAAATATAGGATAATGAAAGAGTTAAGCAACAAGTGAAAAAACGGACTAGATTAAGTTTCATGTGGAAACAAGGGTGAATGTTACAGGGCACAGCTTAATGCAGTGCAAGAATAAAAGAAAGCATGGTAAGAATAGTAGTTGAAGAATCAAGCAACAGCAGCGAGGCTCCTCATGCTTCATCTACTCATAAAGGCTGAGAGCTTGCTACTCCAGGAGAAGGGAACTGTTCCATAGAGCTGCCCAGCTGCGGAAGGACTCTCCTCACATCACTCATTCACAGCTATGTTTATTATTTTAAGAATACTGCACAGAGTACCCCAGCACAAGTTTAGCTTCTGTAACTGACCTGGCAGCACATCTACCTGTGCTGCTTCTCACTTACCGTTACTTTGTAGTCCCAAAACATTTTTTGGCTTAACAGAACAGGCTTGCGTACAGTTACTACACTATGGCAGAAAGAACAACTTAAGAGCACCTCACCTTCCTCCCCACACTGACTTCTCTTTGCTATACCTAATATTTCAGTGCAAACCTCCATCACCTGCCTCAGACTGCAGAAAGCCAAGAACGTGTTCAGAATGCTCTTGTCCTGAGCTATTTGTACTTGGCATGCCTTACTTGCTAGCATATTTTTTGTCAAGATCTTCTGCAGTTTGGAAAAGCAGTATCTCCCCCTCTTCCAGGACTAGTAGGGGGAGACAGGGTAAAATGAGGGAGGATGCAAACCTTCCTCTAAGATTCTCCAGAATTCATATACTAAGTTTAATAAAGCACTTGGATTTATCAGCCAGGCCCCACACCTACCTTGCTCACAGGACAACTTCTGCTAGGCCACAAAGTGTGTAGCCCTGGTGTTTTTTGCTGACCTTACAGGAGGAGCATCAAGGCTTATTGAGGGTTTGTTTTTTTTTTTCCCCTTGGTCACAAAGGCCTACTCTCACAGTTCTTCAGTTAGCAGAATATGGTGTGCACATCTCCCAGTTCCTTTTCTAAATTTCTCTTTTTTCTTCTCTGCTAGTTGAGATTCTCCTCCATTTTACAGCCATCTCCACGGAACACTGATGATCTGTAACTATGTCATCTGCCTGTTTTCCTGAGGAAGACTACTACTTTGCTTCATTTCTTTTCAGAATGTACCAGACCTCACCTTAAAACAAACGAACAAACACACACGCCCAAAAATCCCAAGCTCTCCACAGTAGCTCAGACTTCCTCCTCCAGCTAAGACTCACTAAACCCCAGAAGTGACACGCGGGCCGCAGGGATCTCCTGAGCTGTGCTGGGAACTGCTCTTCCCAGGTGTGCTCAATCAGCCCTGATTGGCACCTGCTACTCGCCCTCCCTCTCTCACTCCTCTGTCTTGCATTTGCTCCAAACTCACCAGCTTGTCCCTTAATGCCACACACCTGCCTGACCTCTCTTCCCTTGGCCCTGCTCAGGTGAAACTCTTCTGAGGCTTCCTGCACAAAAAAAAA
>VZTE01006358.1:815906-881483 GCA_013397775.1 Eulacestoma nigropectus | reverse complement strand
CGCCTACAGGAAGACCACAAAAAAAAAAAAAAAAAAAAAAAAAAATCACCCCACAAATAAATAAAAGTGAGACTTTATGCCAGATTTGCTTTGCAAGGGCTCAATATTGAAAAGATGCTGTTAGTGTTGTAATAAGCATTTTAATATTGTGAGCCTGTTTTCCGTAGCAGAGTAACATTTTTCCTAATCTTTTGGGAAAGGTGCTCTTACGGAAATCAGCTGCAGAGTGCAACCAGCAGCAGCAGCTATAGAGATTGCTTCCGCAGTTACCAGGATGTTATGAGACAGTTTTTTGCTCTGATGTAGCACTAACTCTAAATCTTGAAGAATGATCTGGAACAGCCTTTTTGTCCAAACTTCCATGTTTTTCACCTTTTTTCCCCTCTCACATCTTTTAGTTACTTTCTAAATTCTACTTTCGTCATGCTTTTTCTACTTGGCTTTTTTTCCCTGCATGTATTATTGAATAGCAAATTATTTATAAAATAAAAAAGGAACAAAAAAAGTATATTTATTAAATCCTCACTCTATTCATTATTCTTTTAGTTTCAGCAACCCTTTTGTCACCTGGGTATTTACACTGTCAAGTTCTTTTATGTTGTTAAATAGCAGGCTGAAGCCCTGATCTTCACTGGAGTGTAATAGCAGCAGAACTATAATAATAAATAGTTATGTGCTATTGCTTTTCTGCCGTTATTTAACACAGTTATTACCAAAGTAATAACATTAATGTCTATCTCCAGATGCTTTGCTGAGAAAATTGAGACAATAATGAGAAGCATGGCTTAAAATTAAACAAAGTGAAAATTTATTGTTGGGAAAGAATTACTATAATGACAAGGAAAGTTGCAACATTGCTCATCACATTCATTTCAGTTGCTTTGGATGTAGGAAGGTTGTGGCTTCAGATGTTACTGGAGTGACCGATAGGGGAATTAGGACAAGCTTGATGCATAAACAACACTAAGGAAGTGCATTCAGTAACCTAGAAAGCTTCTTATGATGATGTTTATGAGGTACTCTTTGACTTTTTTTGGATTAGTCATGCACTTAACTCCCTCCATGAATATATGTTTGTTCATCTAAATATACTATACTCTTGTAAGACAAAGAAACAGACTGACTTCTATTTGTATTTTCCCAAAATAAAATTCAATTTTGCAAACAGTTCAAACCTTTGAAATTTTAACTATCTTTTTGAACTGTTAGGAAAACAAGGTAAAAAAAAATGCTGAAGCTTTGCTTGCCTGTCAATGTCACTTAAGCAACTGTGTTTAACTCCTTTTCCTGAAGTATTCAGAAAAAATTCCTACTTTTTCATCTCTCAGAGGTCCAAAATAAAGTGAAAAAAATATTTTCTACAAATTGCTTGCATTCAGAATTTATTCATGATTCTTGATGAAAAGAACTATAATTGCAAATGTCAGTATAATACAGAAAATCAGTTCAAATGGTTTTTACATTCTGTAAAGTAGTTTTCTTACTGATCAAACAATTCTGAGTATTCATGGGAAGCTTTTTTCCTCTTGTACATAACAGTGATATCAAGGAAAGACGTAAAAATATATGCTGAAAATATTCAAGATGAATATGGAAATATGTTTGAACAAAAAAATAAGAGAAGATAATTCAAAGCATCTCTCGATAACACGATGCTTACACATGTACCTGCTACCAGTTCTGCTTTTCTGTCATTTTGTGACCACAGCTTTTGCACGCTGCATCAACACACTACTAGACAGAGGTTTAAATATGTTATCACATAATCTACTTTTATTCTTTTGATCATGTGCAGCTCTGTTTACTTGACTACATTATGCATTTCCTAGGAAATTAATCTTATCTCACTTGCTAATATTCCATTACAATCAGAAAATTCAATGTAGATTGCTCTCCCAGTCAGATTTAATGAAAAAAACCCTAAACAACAAACCTCTGTGTATATTTTCTAAAGGAGTTTATATGAACATTTCTTAATATCAGTTCCAGTGAATGTTCCTTTATGTTACAGAAGATGCAGTATTGCCTCTTGCAAACTTTGTCCATCAGTAAAGAAGGATTTAAGTTTTTAGCATTTATGTTTTTGCAGATCTGTGGTGTTTTCTAGGATTTTTTCTAGTTCCTATATACACTACTCCAAACAGACTTATTTCAAAATCTCTGTGGTTGTAAAAATTGCCAGAATTTACCTTTGAAAATTAAACACTGCTGGTAAAATGGCTCAATGATGTTTCCATTTAAAGATTAAAGGATACTAATGATTATTTTTTAATGCTTGAGATAACATTAGTGACTGCAACTATAGTAATACAAGTTCCTATATCTATCATGAATATCTCTCGTTACAGTGAATGTTGATGAAAATGAATAGAAGTTTACAGGCTGAATAAACACTACCACTAAGCTGTTAATATGCATGCAGAATTGCAATACTCCTAATATTTACTGAGATTGAATAGAGTTTTTATAATGGCTCAGTCGTACTCCATAGCCATTAATACCCACTATGCAATCATATTCTTATTGGACATTAAATAATATTAGTCGAGGGCTTTGCTTACAGAGAAAAGTGAAGAATCAGTTCTAGGGACTTTGTTGCTATTATATGGAAATACTCTCTATGTGCATTCTTAACTTCCCTTCCATATAATAAAAGTAATAATTTTTCTTTTAAAAACCAGTATGTAGTTTGTGTATTAGAGAGACTGAAGAGAGAGAAAATGGAAAAAAATACTTGGGTAAGCAAGTGAACAATTCATGAAGTGATTATTGTAATGAGAAAGTTTCAAGACATATGCACAACTTTAGTAAATAAAAATATGCCAAAGATGTTAGTTCTAACACCTGAACTTTAGAAAAGTACTTTGCAATTTTTGTCCATTTAACATGATTTGAAATTATATTGTATGCTTTAGAGGTGCTTTGGAGGTAATTAGTGAAGTAAGTAATGCAAAGGTAATTTTCCTAAATGCTGTATTTGCATTTATCCAAAGCATAAACAATTCTTTTGAAATTCTGCCTTTGACAAAGGCTTTTCTGCAAAAATGTCTTTTTTCACACTCAGAAGAATTTTTATCCTAAACTAAGAATTCCTTCGGCTCTCAATTTTTTCCCCTCATATTTTTCCTTCTCTAATTTCTACAGAAATATTAGCAAATCTTGGGAGAAAAGCATGAATTATTATTGCTACTGTATTTTACTATGGCAAACATTTATTAAGTTTTAAAAGTATTATTTTATAAAAGGAAATATTTAAAGTATACACAGTATAGTATATCTTTTGGTCTAAGTTCTCTGGAGTAATTCTGGCTGAGTGTTTCCTTGCATGAATTTGTCCTCTAAACCAGATGGCACTATTTTACTTCATTCTCATAACCTTTTGAATTAAGCAGCTTTATTCAAGGCATTATTATTTAGCATACTTAGAAAATATGAAAAGCTAGATCAAATGCAATCTACTTCTTCATTTTTAAATGCCTTAATTATTAACTTGAAAGCAACTTTTATGTTCAAAGACTGAAAGTTTTTAAGGAGCCTTTCTAGTGAACATCAGCTTCTTAAAAACGGAGGTCATGTCTGGAGAGTAATTCAATTCAGCTATCTCATCCTGGACTCAGTCACAAGACGTCAACTAACTGCTTCCACATCAGTAGGTTAGGAGGTACCTGCCCCATCAATTTTGTCAAAGAACAGAAAGGATTCTGGTAAGCTAAAAAAAAATTGTTCTGCTGCACATCATGTGCACTGAAACACTGATGCTCAGAAGCAGATTTTTATCAAGATGTAGCTACAGTGGATTAACCCAGTGAAAGGCAGGTTACAGCTCCTTATTTTATCATATCTGAAACACACTGATCTGTGGGTTATGTTTCCTCTTTGAGTATTGCACTTAAATGATCTGTGTGCATCCCTTGTCAGGTGCACCCCAAAAGGTATCCATACCAGATTTCATACATATTCATGCTTATTTAATCTCTTAGCTTCACTGTGGCTATACTGCTTCAGGAGATTTAGCCTGTGAATCCTTAGGGATTAGGGAATCTGACATGAATGCTGTGTAAGTATGGTCACTAGTACAAGCTTAGAACCTTTCTAAAAAGGATTGCGTTTATGCTCACTGAATTTTTCCTTTAGGAATATACCAAATTATTACATGGTTTCCAGGCAAATCTTCAAAATATCCAAATCTTTCAAATTAATCTTAGTAAGCAGAATCCACGTGTGTTTTTTCCTTTTGAATGCAAAAGATATGTTTTAGATAGGTATCAAGAAGACAGCTGTATTATCAGGACTTAGGAGCAACATCATCTAAGAGATGATTTTCACAAGGTCTCTTCCAAACAAACCAACTTTCCAACCCAGACGATTCTACAATTCTGTGATATCAAAAAATTGTAATTCTCCTATACTTCCTGAGTGTGAAAATGGAGAATAAGTAAATCTCATATCCTACAATTGCTTTAAAAAAAAAAAAAAAACTATGATTAAAAAATAACTATTCCTCACTGCCCAAATTGAACTGAGGGGAGGTAATTTTAAAAAACCAACCCCAAAACTATCTGAATCAGGGTGAGTCCATCTGTTTGGTAGTAAGTCTAGTATCCTCGCAAGTCTGCTTTCTCTATTAAGACTTCCTCCTAAGTAATATAGCTTAGAATCATCAATATTCAGTGTCTTTACAAAAGCAAACCATCATCAGTCTTGTATGCTGCTTTACTGCTTCTCAGTGCATGATAAAGCAATGTAAAAACCAACAAGTCTGCTAATGTGACTGTATCACACAGTCACCCCAGGACACATGACTCAACAAAGAAAATAGAAAATTAATTTTGATTTAGTACCATTAAACAAAATCTTTTACTGTCCAAAAGTGCTTATTCGTACCCATGAAAGCTCAGTTAATGTCCTGTATTTGTTTCCAAAAGAATAATAGATTCCAGCCATTTCCTAGAACTTCTTCAGAACATTCCTATGCTGGCAGCAGGATTCAGAGACTTGCTCAGGACTCAGAGACCTGTTAAATACCGGCTGTGCCTACACTGCTCAGTGCATTTGCTTTAATTGAGTGAACAACTTTGCCCCCATCCATATTGCTAAAGGTTAGCAAAGCAGCCTGGTACACCCACACAATGACCAAGCCGTGGTGGTAGCGGTGGCCCTTGGTGCACTCTGGGCACACCATGGACCTAAGACAAAATAATCATTCTTTTGTGTTCACCTTTTCAGCTCAGTATGCCCAAAGACTGTAAAGGCAGCACTGCAATCTACTTCAGTGTAATTTCTGTAACATAAACCACAGGACTGAATACAGAGACAGGCTCTGTGGTGGCCTCCTTGCAATAGGTGTCAACTAAACTATCTTGGAATAGGTAAGTCATGCTGAATCCTATCTCACATGTAGATTTATAGGTATCTAAGCTTCTTCGACTTGATAAGAGTACTGTTCCTAAGCATACCCACTTCAGTGTAAGAAGGTTTTCCAGGCACGGAATGTTTTCTCTAACCAGGGTTCAGGCCTCTTAGGGGCTACAAGTTACAATATTACCTGTACAAACACAAACATTTGTGAACACACAGTCATGCTCTTCATGTTTGGTTTTGTTTGTTTTTTTTTTTTTTTATTGTTTGGGGGAGTTGTATGTGTGTTTGGGTTTTTTTTCGTTTGGTTTGTTTTTTTTTTTTAATTTTTTTTTAAATTTATTTTCTGAATTTTTTTTTATTTTTGTATCTCAAACACAGAAGCAACTAAGGGAAGCAAGTCTCCTATCCAAGCCATATGAGCTAACATCCACCAATGCAGCAAAAATACTCCTGTTTGTCTCTATGACTCAGAATTTTCCATTCAGTTCGGTGGTAGATTTTTCTGTCAAACCTAGCTCACTTTGGATTGAAATAGAGCATTTCAGTTCAAACATATCAATCAATCTCAAGGGTGATGCATAAAATCAATTAGCAAAATAGAAAGAAAGAGAACAAAAAGACCACAATTACCACCCAAAAAGGAAGAAAAAGTGGCTTCTAACTAACTTGTTTAAGAATAAACTAACATTCTACTACTACATTGTCTAAACCGAGGATATGGATATTCTCTGGATTCTGAGTATGACCTTTGCTCTGTGCCAATGATCACTTAGGGAAAAAAATGAAGAAATCATATTTTTCCTAATGTGCCAGCAAATTCTCAGATTTGAAGTTCCTGATAGAAAGGGCTCAGAATGCTCAAATATTTTCATTGCCTTTCTTCTTTAAGAATAACTGGTGGGTAATTACAGACTCGTACATCCACAAATTTACCAATACATTTATTTCTTATCTGCTGACTACTTGAAGAAGTTGAGATAATTCTTTCCCTTGTCAAAAGCAATATACAAATAGTGGTGCATATGTTTATACATGCATTTAGAAACAATAAACATAACACACACACACCTTTGACTGTTTCTATTGCATTAACTTCCCAAATACATAGGGTCACACAGAAATGTAAAGCCACCTTTACATCTCATAATTATGTCTGCGACCTCTGTTCTTCTATGAAATACCACATGAGAAAAAATAGGAAATGTATGCAAAAATAGAAAGGAAAAACATAACAAAGAGATTCATGAGAAACATAAAAATAAAACAGCGAGGATGGTAAAGAAAAGAACAAATCTAGGAAGAAAAGAGAAGAAGAAAGGGAACTTAAAGTATAGAGACATAAGATAGGAAATTAAGTAAAAGTCATAGAATCAATTGGAAGATTTTGAGAATGGATTAAATAATACAAAATATGACAATAAAATACAAATCTATAAAACAGGAATGGTGAGTGGCAGGAATTATCCTAAAAGATATTAGAACCAAATTTGAAATGAGAATATACTCATATTTCTGAAGTAAGTTTAGAAGAAGTAAAATCAGGGCAACTTGACTGCAGCTGATCTTGGAAATAATTGGCAGAAGTCTTTTGGTGCTTCCACCCCTAGCATTCAGTTATTCACCTTTGATAGTTTTCCACAAATTGAACAGATGATACAGTATATCAAAAGCCAATAAAGTGCTATACGGCCAGAAATAAGCTCTCTTAACTAGTTCAGGAAATGCTGAAGCAATTATGATAATGGCTCATCATTAAAATTATTCTTCTTTTTTGAAGTGGTCATAGCTGCAAACAGCTTATGATTATCTGAAACTAGCCAGCCTTCAAAAGAAAGGGCAAAAGTATTATTGTTTAAGAAGTCGATTGAATGCTCATTGTGCCTTTTATCATCACCCTTTCCCTACCTCAGAAGGGTTATTTCCTCATTTGTCACCTCATTATTATTCCATAGTGCAAGGTTCATTGATTACAATCAGAAGAGAAACTTACATTGAAGTACATTATTAGTTTTATTCACAGAGGTGTCTAGACTTGCAGTAAAAGTTGCAGATAATATCCCTAGGCTTCTGAGATACAGGATGCAGAAAATGGCAGACAATCAATAGGTTCTAATAATTACAGCAAAACCACACAATTCCCACAAGTAAACGTGCTTTATGTGGTACACAAGTAGCTATCCTGTAAAATGCATATTTACAATCTCTGTAAAGCAATTCATCAGAAAACACAACTACCTTGTTATGCTTTTGAGGGTATTTCCAAACTTCATTCTGTAGTAGCAGCAGTATCAGTTAAAACAAGGTCTACGAGCAAATGATAGATAGCAAGCAGGAGCTGAGATAGTTCCCTGTTCAGGTACCTGAATACACTAAATGAACTTCACAGGAGCAAGATGCCTAAACCCTGTTCTACCTGTAACAAGCAGAAAAAGAAAAAAAATGTCCTACAGGGAATGCTTGGGCTTTGCAATGGGTGGAATTCCCACTGCATTCCATGCTGATGGATGGCTTGTGTAGACATCTCCCAAGGAAAGGAAAAATGGTTTCTCATGCCATTAAAAACCACAGAAATATCTAGATAATACCAGAAATATCTAGATAATACCTTTCTGGGAACAAGCTTATGGTATCGGAGATGAATAACAAATGATCCAACCTTTTTCTCTCAATGCAAAATCCTTGCATCTCCTATATTCTTCTCACAGGCACCAAGGACATTTAGTGGTTTTATATACTATGAACTATTACTTTATTATAAAAATACTGCTGGAACAGTCTAGCGATGATAAAAAGACTTACTAAAGTACCCCTAATTTTGATGAATTGCAGTTCATCAGAAGTTACAATGTAGCTAAAAATAGAGTACTACATTTTATCCTTTGCACGTGAGCTGAATGCTGAAGCACTTCTCAAATGCACAAGCCTGACTAACTTCAGGACACATTAAGGGAAGAGAGGCAGGAAGAGAATTGGTATTTTGGCTTACAAGTGCATACCACAGAAATGTTTCTTCCAGGCCCAGACAAAACCTTCTAAATGTGTGAGACTATACACAAATAAGAATTTTCATGTAACCAGGACCCATGTATCTAAGATGAAGGCTTTCTCACCGTTTATAATATAGCTGGTTTTAGGTTTGATCTGTGATTTAGTCAGTCATTTGCCTTACTGGCAGAACTCCTGTGTGGCCTATACACTATCAGCTATCGCAACATAAATGGATTTAAAGAAGCTAAATAGTTCTTCTTTAAATACAGATAAGTTAAAATATAAACAGATATAAAATACACCTGATTTAGGAAAGCAAACCTGAGGTTGAAAGTGGCAACAACTTTCCAGTATTACAATTGAGAACAGTTTTGCTTTGGTCACTTTCCTGCTAGGATTCTCTACAGTTTGCAATTATTTGATCTGATAACAACTTTGTTCAGGATTCCTCTGTCCACACTATTCTAAACACTGTCTTCACCTCAACTAACATATGCATGTGGGTGACCTAAATCCCTTAAGTTCTCAGCTTTACAAGGGTAAAACCAAATAAACATAAATAAAGTGCTCATTATTGAATCAAAAAAAGAGAAGAAAATGCCCTAGAAATGTAACCTTTTGACTATACTTAACCCTTAGTGATTATAAAGAAAGGAACCTTTAGATTTGAATCCCTATCTGCTGCTATTTGAACTAGTATATTAGCACTGCAAATAAGTTTGTTGTTTGTTTTTTGGGTTTTTTTTAACATGAACCAATCACTACTGGCAGAGGGAACATAATTATAATAAAAATTATTAAACTAGTGGGGACCCTGAATTTGATTCCTACACAAGGAATGGTCTTTAAGAGTTACAGACTCTATATTTCTCAAAAATTCAGTCCATGGACCCTGCCCCATACCTATTTTTGCTCGACTCTGGGTTCTTCGCTTCATGTTTTCTTTACCCAGTCTCAGCTATTTGTCCACTGCTTCATGTCTCCATTCTCTCCCCTACTCTCTCTGTGGACAACACAATATTGCTGGAAGAAATTGCAGGTCTTGCTAAGCCCACCTCACTCTAGAAACATGGCATACAAGTTACCATGTTGAAGGTATGAAGAACTAAAACACACCCCTGACACATCAATTTTGGCAATAATCAAAGTGGAACAAAAGTGGTATTGTATATAGGTAGGCAAAGGTCTTTTCCAAACTGAAAAAAAAGCTTGAAATTTTTATGAAATTCCAAACCTCAAAAGGATTTGCATGAGGAAACTTGGCCAAAAATAAATCACACTCTGAAACATTGAGGCATGAAGCTTACCAAGGCCCAGCTGTCTGTTTTAGCATAGAAACTGTGTATTTTCTTCCACTGCAGGCCATCTTAATTAAAAGAAAAAAAATCCAATCTTAAGACAGATAGTGCATTCAACTTTGTCAAGCCTTGAACAGAATTGTTTCAGAAAGGAAAAAAGTTATGCAACCATAAATATACTTAACATCTCAAACCTTAATAAGCAGATAAAGACTTGTTAACAAACTTTATGCTTATTGAAGTCCAGCTAAATGGAGTAGCACATTCAGGTACAATCATGATGATAAGAGAAAATGAGAACTACTGGAAGGCAGACAGCAGTTGTTACTTGATAAACGGGTGAGAACAAGCTACCTTCCAGAGTTTACACAGTGCTTACCCAGTTCTGGTACAGTGCACTCTACTAAAAATTTCACAGAGTTTGGGCATGGACTTATATACGCCTAATCTTCTGTTTGTGTGATTTTTCATAGGATTTTAACATACAAATCATAGGAATTTAATTGATTCCAATTGTAGCATCTCTTTTCCTCTTCTCACTGTCTTTCCTCACTACCCAATTTATTTCTCTAAAACTATAATAACTACAACAAATACCAATAATACTTTGCTTTTACACACCCAGCTGTTCTTAATGGGGTGAAATTCCATTTGAACTCAATGGAAGTTTTGTCTGAGCAAGAACCACAGGATTCTCTCCCTGATTTATAAAGAACAATTTGCCAGATCATCTAGATGCTATTTTGAAAAGTTAAAAATAGACTATACAAAGCTACTCACAATTAATGGTTTAACAGGCTACTATTGTCACTAAGAATATATTGGTAATCTTAGAACTGGTGGCAGCAGGAACATTTGATTTCTCTGTTTTTATGATTAACTTCAATAGGGAGTATTTTGCCTTTTTTCCTGGCTATGTCTATTTTGCAGGCTCCTCACAAGTTAACAAGACCATTACTGAAGAGTGATCTCTACAAGTTTAGTCTTCAAAGCACAGTAAAACTTAATTTAATCACAGCTTCAAAATATCATACAATAAAACTAATTTAATTACACTTAGCAATGGCCACTGGTCTCATTAAAATGCTAATGAGGCTCATAATTATTAAATTCCTTAATGATTGTTAATAGAAATAAATGACAAAATAAAGCTTAAGCAGAAAGTCAGCATGCCCTCAGGTAATTTTTCTTAGTGACAGTTTCAGAGGATATAGTTTTTTTGCAGCATTCAGAAAAAGGCAGATTAAAGTTTGAGGTAAGAGGATATAAAAGAAAAGAATGCAGCTATAGAATGCACATGTAGCTGATCCATTGTCTCCACTTAAAATATTTAAATATAGCTGATATAAAATTTCCTTTTCTGGACTATGTTTTCATGTCGTGTGCCAAACACAGAAAAATTAGATGTATATCTAAAACTCACAAAGAAATCCTGTTCAGAATAAATGTTTCTGACCTTATTTGTAAAGTACTGTCATAATATTGGCATCTATATGAAATGAATCATAACAGAGAATAAAAATGGGACCTGTAAATACTCAGAGACAGGGCTAAAGGCATTCTGTTTCAGAAATGAGAAATATTTGACTTAAATCAAAAGCAGCATTTGCACACACGATTTGCAACATATTCAAAAGATGCTGTTCATGTCTTCTAAAACAAAAACACGTTTCAAAACCTCAAAAAGCAGTTGTTGTCGTTTGGCCAAACGTAAAGCAGCCTCCCCTATTCCCACACTTTGACAGCTATTCTTTGCTCCAGGGGTGTCAGGCAGACAGCAGTGTGAGCAGCTCCAGCTCATCCAGCTCAGGCAGTAGCACTGAGCTCAGCCGCAGTAGTGCACTGTATGCTCACTGTGTGAACGGTGAGGAATTCCCTGAGCTCTTATTATGGGAGTTTCAGAGCCGGCAGGCAGCCAGGGAACTCCTCCCAGAGGCTTATGAATAGTGACAAGGAAGGAAAACAAATGAAAACTAAGCAATGATGACTCCTTTTGGGGTCTTCTAAGGTGACTACACTGATAAAAATGCCCATTGAATGGCTTTTCTTATCTTACAGTATATTTGGGCCCTCAGGACATAATGCTAGGCTATAGCATATTCTACACATGCACATTATTTGCGACCAAAAAACAGAGTGGAAGGCACAGCCTTACCAGACAGATCAACCATTGGCACTGCAATGGTTGACACTTGACTTTTCCAGTGATCAGAACTCATTAAAAACCAAAACCCAAACCCTTCCACAGCTTTAGAAAATAAGTCTCCCTCCTGTTCATATCTATCTTTTATAAGACGCATGCATATATTATTATTTCTTCATTCACTTAAAGCACTGTTTCCTGCTGAAGTACTCTCAGTCATCCTTCTAATCAAGAGAACATTGTCACACGTCAACACCTTGGCAAAGGGGAGAAAAAGTTATAAAATCAAAATCTCTGTACCAGTAGAAAATTGACTAAAAGTCATACACATTAATTTAGCAATCTAAATCACCACCTATGAAAAAAAAATCTCACTATGGAAGGCCAATGAACTTCGAATTCATAATTCTAAACCATTCTACGCTCATCTCCAAACTGTTATTTTTTCTTCAACAACCATAACAGTTTCTATGTCAAAGTTCACGACATTAAAATGTGACACTGAATGTCATTTTAATCTCAGAGGTGTATGTAGTCACTTAACATACATCTTGTCATATGTTTTTCTCATATTATAATTTTGAAATACTGAAAAATAAATGGGCTTGGGTATGTGCCTAGTCAGGAACTACCAGAATCCATTTTCATTATGTTAGACTCCAAACAGAGTTTAAGTTATTCTATTGGAGAAAAGTATTAGTTAATGAAGACTTTTCCAGGATATCCTACTGGCCTGTGAATAATTCACTCACTAACTTTATTCATTTATAGCAGACAGCAACTGGAATTGCTGTGCTCTCCTTTAGCAATTCACATGCAGAGAAAATTCATAAACATAGATTTATTCATTTGGCTAGATGTTATCAGTAGCTTTCAGATATTTGTACTTTTACTTCTCAAGGCAAATGCTAAGAAATCGTTTGGGGCACATCCCGAACAGTATATTGCAGTAAAATTAAACATGCATGCTTTAGCCAGTCATATTTAGGCAGCTGCCCAAATTAAAAACTAAAGCTTTAACAATTAATAATTTATGTCTTGTTCACAGCAGAATGAAGAAACTAGACAAAATGAAGGGTTTCCCTTTTGTTAAATTTCTGAAGTTAATGTGTTATTTCATATAATTTCTGAAACTGAAAAAAAAAAAAAAAAAGCAGAAAATGTGATTTCCCAGTCAGTTTTTAGGAAAAAAAAAAAAGAAAAGAGAGAGAAACATAGCATTGTTGAAATAATATGGGAGGATTGAGACTGGATAATTAGAAAATCTGTGGGAAAGAAGAAGATGAATCAGAGTGTAGACAAGACTGAGGTAAAAATGTCATATGCGATACAGTGGAGGAATAGGAATGATGATACCTAAGATGTCCTCAGTTGTAGAGAATCTAAGCTGGTCAAATTACAAATGCAAGTGTTTATAGCAAGAAAAATTTTGTTCTTGTGGGCTAATATACCAAGTGCTGCACAAAAGAAAACTGAAACTTTCCACAGATTAAGAAGATGGGCAGTGAAGATGAAAACATGAAATATTTTGAGAATTTTATTAGCTCAAATGAAAGACAAATAATTTAGAAAATGATGTTTGCTTTAGATATTAGGAATGTGAATAGGTTATCCCAAAAGTACTACAGAAAAAGCCTGCGGTCAGGACAGGGATGGCCCATCTCATAGCCAAGGGCTTCACCTACTTAGAGCCAGTATAAGGTTCTTCCTGCTCCATCATTCTGGCATGTTGATTTCTAAGGAACCTTCTCTTAGAGACATTATTTAATCCAGTGATATGTCTTTCAGTTATCAAAACATACTTGCTCAGGATTTCTTAAAACACAATTTATGTATAAAATCACTTCAGTTACTCTAAAGCCTGTCTTGTGGCCAATTCATCTTCCTTCAGTGGCCTTGTATAAGAGTGCTATCTATTGTAGCTTGGTAGAATAGAGATCCTAGCATAGGATCCATGTCATGAGAGGAAAAGCACATATAATGATTTAATTCTAAAAATAGACTCAGCAAAGCTGAGCAGTAATAGATTGGCAAGTAATTACACTCTAAGCAAATATATGCAGCTAAATCATATTCATTTATGTGCAGAAAGCTTGTATAGTAATACGACTCCTCTAAAAACCTATTTAGATCATTTGTTTCAAATCTTAGATGAGGCACATGCCTATGCATTGCCCAAGTGCAGTCCTTTGCAAAGCATCCAATCCCATTCTAAGAGTTCACATCTTAAGGAATGAATGAAAAATAAGCTGTTGCACATTCTGTCAAGAAGTAAATAAAATTAAGTTCTGTTGGGCATTTTCAGGGGAAACTAAATAAGAGATATTCTATAATGATATTTTGAAATAAAGAGACTAAACAGTTTACATATTTGTCAGAGATTATACATACAGGAGAGTACAATACTATTGGAAGCTATTGATTCCAAGATTTGCAGCATCACCATGAGTTTTTAAATATAAGGTTTTTGCTACTACATGTGACTTGAACTGTTAAAATAAGATTAGATTTTAGAAAATGAAGAAGTCTTAAAAAAAAATCTGCAGGTGTTGAAACGGAAAGATACAGTATGTAGTCTTGCTTAAGTAAAACAAGTGGTGCATATTTTGATTCCTACTGAAAAAAAAATAAATAGTTAAGAAAAAGTAAGAAAAATGGGAAAAGGGAGATATTACAAAAACTGTAAGAGTGCACATTTTTGCCCTCTGCCCAACATAGTTCTTATAATGACCAGTCTTTTTCTAGAAAACTGGAATTTATGAATAAACATTCAATTTACATTCTCCACTATGAATTATTCTGGAGCAAAGATAAATAAGTATTAAACTGAAGACTAAATTCAGAACCTTCAAAACACATAAGCTTGCATGTTTATGAGTGCTACCCAGTAGCACACACTTTAGTTTTGAAGTCATAGATCAAAACCTTATTTGGCAAGCACTAGACCAATACAGAGCAAAAATACCTGGCTTGAAAGCATCTTATTATTATTTTTATATGACATGGCAAGTAAAAGTGCAAAGGAAGAATGGACATCTGAGGGGAAAAAACCCTGCTATGAATATACATTATGTTACATCATCAGCCCAATTATTGTCATGTAAATATAGTGTGGATATTTATAGGAAAGTTCCCCCATGCAAAAAAGCATGGAATTGATAGTTTGAAAATGTAACAAGAAGGCTAGAGAAGCTGGCATCATAATATGATAATTATTTTTGTACTCTTACATAAAGTGTCTACCTGAGATCCTTCAGTTCTCACTGGCCTAGTTAATTAGCACAGCATCACACTGCTTCAGTCTGGAAGCAGCATGCCTGCACTGCTTGATTTTAGCTTATGAGTCCTCTTTCCTTCCTGTGTGCATGAATGTCTTCTCTTTTGATCTAAATTGTCACTACCTAAAAGCTGTGCCTATCCACTCACAGTTCTCCTCATTGCTTCCAACACTGTTTCCAGCTCTCTTGAAATTTACTTGTACCAAATATCCACAAGATCCATTTTCTGCAATTGTAAATCTGTCTCTCAATTTCCTTGTAACTTTTACTTACTCGAGTCTTTGTCAGAATATTCTTGACATGCTGACTCAGAATGACTTTTAGGCAGTGTCTGACTGAGAACTAGGGATGAAGGTGTCAGACACTGATAGCAGACCTCTAACTGCAGCTGAGAAAGGAAATATATTTGTAACATGGGGTTACTGGTGAACAAGAGGAGGGGGAAAAACAGACAGAAGGCATCTTCTCAGACAACCCTGATAACAAATTGTACCATAGGTATAACTAGATTTTTATATTTCACATCCTCTGCTGAAAAACTGGTTCAGACTTTCACATCTGTTAAAATCAACATTTCTAGTCAAGACAGTGTTTGTTATAAAGAATGCTTGGTCATTTGTTCATTTTTCCTAGGAATATTTTGTCCACAGTTATTTTTTCATAGCTAAAAAAGGCATGAAGGTCTGACTATGTTTAACATACACATTTTTCACTTCTTTATTTATTTGTATATGCTGAAAACCTATTTAACTGTAGAAATTCTTCCTTTATGTCCCTAGATAGATGAGGGTGAACTCTAAACTAACTCTGTTCTCACGTACATTAATCCAGCTCTTCAACTCACTCATTTCGCCCTGTATTACATTTTAATCCTGTTCCTTATCAAGGAAGATCTCCAAATTTGTGCTATTACGAAACATTACGAGCTTGCTTCCACCTTATGTATCATCCCCCACGAAAATATTAATCCATCATCAAAGTCTTTGGATAGTCTGCTGGTTAACTCCTCTTCAGTGCAAGATAAAAGTTGAGAGTGTGCTTTCACTCTTTCTTTTGCTCAGAATTTTATCCATATTAGTTGCTTTAAATTGCATGTTTACTAATCTTCTATCAGTAGACACTTTCATTGTGTTCAGTGAGGCATAACTACAATAAATGTTTTGTTGAAGACTGGATTGACAAGATCCATCCGCTTTTTCTAATCTAGAAATTGTTTCAAATAAATGTTGTGTATACAGATTTGTGCATAATTTCATTTTATTGCAATTTACTGATGGGTCTCCAGGTCTAAACTCAGATATAGCCGAAAGCATTATTCTTTTTCATTTTAAAACTGTATTTCATGTCTCTCATTTCAGTGGTTTTATGGCAGAACATAAACCAAAACAACTGGTAAATATCACAGAATTCAGGTATGAAAAACATGCAAGAGCAATTTCATGAATCTGTGTGTGTATATACATACTTATTTTATGATTCTTATTTTAAAATTCATGGATCTTTTAGGGTATCCAAAAAGGCAACACTTATTTTGAGAGTTGCTGCAATATGTATACATTCCTGCCTATAGTACTAACATGCAGAAAATTGTGATGGGGGCAGAGAAGATGAGATTTGCTCATCTATCTTAAAACAAGTATCCAAAAACAAAGTATCCATAGAAAAATCTGATTCAGAAATGGAGGCTTCTGTAAAACATCATGCAGCTCATAATGCAAAAATCCCATACTAAATATGATCTAAATATGAGTATGTCCAAATTCACAACCTCTGATAAATAGTTTTGGGGGTTTTGTTTTATTGTGGTTTTTTTTTTCACTCAGCACAAGGGTATATGGAAAGCTTTAACTGGATTTCAAGTTTGAAGCTATTTCCTAACACTAGTGAACATACTAATTTTCACCAGGGCATCTTGAAGATTCCACAGTCAAACACAACGATATTTGAAAAAGGCAGACTCATAGAATCATCATGGTTGGAAAAGACTGACCTCTAAGATCATCAAGTCCAATGGTTAACCCAGCATTGCCAATTCCCCCACTAAACTATGTTTCAGGTAGTTGTAGATAGCCATACGGTCTCCCCTTAATCTTCTTTTCTCTAGACTAAATGACTCCAGCTCCCTCAGCTGCTCCTCACAAGACTTGAGCCCAGGCCCTCCACCAGCTCCACTGCCCTTCTCTGGACTCACCCCAGCCCCTCAATGTCTTTCTTGCACTGAGGGACCCAGAACTGGACACAGCACTCAAGGTGTGGCCTTACCAGTGCCAAGCACAGAGGGACAATCCCTGCCCTGGTCCCACTGCCCACACTATTGCTGATACAGGCCAGGATGCCATTGGCCTTCTTGGCCACCTGGACACTGCTGGATCATGTTCAGCTGCTGTCAACCAGCACTCTCAGGCTCTCTTCAACTGGGCAGCTTTCCAGCCACTATACCCCAGTCCTGTACTGTTGATGGGCTTGTTGATACAGTGGAGCTTTCCGGTATCTTCAAGTAAAGCATTTTTAACTTTAGATATCCTAATGTTATTTCTGTTTAAATACTTCACTCAATAAGTGAGCAGACAAGCTTGGATTCAGACAATAAATGAAAATGTATTATGTGATAGTTGGAGAAAACACAATAACAATAACTCACTATATTATTTTGTGCTTCTATAGTGACAAAAGAATAGTATTTTTTATTTTCAAACTCTTTTATCTTCTGTCTTTTCTAAATTTAAGCTCAGCTTTAGGGCACAGGGTAAATAAAAAATAGTAATATGTTCCTCATTCATCACAGTATTGAACATGGATTTGTGTCAGCAGTTTCATTCAAGTCTATGGGTTTACAACAATGTTTAAAAAGAAATATATATATATTTCTCATGAAAAATATATATATATATGTTTCTGTATAAGTCAGCATCTTCTGCCAATTAAGTTGGGAAAACTTTTCAAACCATTGCTCCAATTAGGAACAAAGAAAAATTGTTTGGGTTTGCTTTACTTCTTTCAGGGAATGGGGGCTTAGGAGATGCAGACAAAATAGAGGAGTTGCTAAAGAGCAGCCCAAGGATACACTCAGATACAATGTGACAAATTGCTAATGTTAATATGATGCTTTAGCTTTATCAAGCTGACTTTCCTCATGCCTGAAATACTCCTAGCGATAACTTTAAGAGAAGAGATTTAAATAATTATTTCCCTCCCACACTTTCTATTCTGTTTCAACTGAGAACTTCTTTGCAGATACTTGACTATTCTCTGATTGGACAAGATCTAGCTGATCTTAATGTGAACCTCCAATATTTTATTGGAATATAAACAGCAATATTCTAAATTACTTTTTGATAGCTGTGTATCATAATGCTGGTTAGCTTATCAAATCTCTGTACTCATCTCTGCTCCATTTAAACCTGAGATTACTTTAAAAAGAACTTCAGTATGATACCTGGCCTGTCTTTTTCACATAAATTTAATAACTTAAAATACCTTTACCAAAACCATCTATACAAATAGGTTTGTTCTCAAACATATGATTTTTTTTTACATAAAGTATCAGACTACTTTGCTGCTATAAAGTTACCGTATCTCTAAAACTAAAACTTTTTTTTAATTTGTGAAGAAAATGAATGCATTATCCATGGAGTCTATAAATTTTGAAATATATTCTAAAAAGTGTTGAGAATGATCCAGATTTTCAGAGGATAAATTGTTAATGAAAAGTCGACCCTGAATATGTAGCCAATTGCTTCTCACCTACAAAATAAGTGATCATCATTGACACCAGAGGTGATTCATGAAGATAGCATTTGACTGTGATGGATGAACAAGTGAAATATATACTGGTCAAGATTATGAAAAGCAAAGTAATAAAAACAAGACATATTTTTTCAAAATACTCAATGAACAGAAAACAAAATCCCAGTAGGAAAAAAACCCGATCAGTGGTTCAGCTTGACTTAGCATAAGTCTAAATTCTAAGATAGGCTTCTTCAAGTCTGAAGACCATACGAAATAACAATAAAAGGTGGAGCTTGTGTTTTTTCCCCATGGCGAATATTTCCTGCTCCTTTTTTATTAATACTCAAGCAGCACAAGAGAAAGAGTTTCTCTGTCTTACTCCTCTATAATAGCTAAAATTATAATTTACTTTTAAAGAATTAAGTACCTGACCTTCTTTATATGGCCCCTATCGTCTCCATATTTTTGTGCTAACAAGAGAATCTAAAGGGACTTATAAATATCTTTTTTGTCCTGCACTCTATTACCACTGAGCACTGGGTGGAGCTCCCATAATGACTTTATTAAATTCATTATCAGGTATTACTCTGTTTCTTATTTTCAGCAGCATTTCTATTTCTACCCCCTCGAAACTACTGTTCAATTACAAGTTTAATTCTAACTCTCCTCCAAGAGGTTCCACTTCCTGATCCAAAATTTTTTTGATAGAGTCCAGCTATATCGACTCAGCTGAGAAAATTACTTAGTTTAACAAAAGAACTTTGTCAAAGTCCACAGATGCTAAGAAAGGTAACCATTAGGTGTCACATGGGGGTTGGCGAGGATATTGGTGCTTATCCTACAGGTTCGTTAGTCCCGGCTAGATAATGTGCATATCCTGCTAGCATGGTTTCTTCGCAAACTGGAAAAAATAGAGTATCATGCAACAGAAAAAAATTAAAATAAGAAAGCCCCAAGTATAATTTCTAAGCATGTTACTGGAAAGAACAGAAAAACCTGTAATAGTACTGAATATGGAAAAGAACCCATAGACTTCGCTCAAACTCTCCATGGAGCACATCAGCGTTGTGGCACTGCATACTTGCCAGTGACTTGACTTTTAGCATACTATCTCAAAGGCCTTTGTTTAGACTCCCAGGTTGTGGTTTCCACATCATATTTTAGAGATATAAGTATATCATGGCAATTATTCTTTCATAAGGAATTTAAGTGAGGTGGTATAGCAAAAAAACCCCAGGTATGGCAGCATTATGCAGTCTTTTGGTTCAACCAGTATTTTTTAATTAAAATCTTGTAATGAAAATCTACACTCCAGTTACATGAAATAGTCAAGAGTTTACAAGGTACTTCATGTCTATTGCAGATACTGTAGAAAAGGCCAAGAATTTAGGGCTTTTTATCTCTGTGGGAAAGAGAAGTTTATTTATTATGAAACAATTATATTTGTTTTAGAAGGATAGCATCATCATTGCTACAGTGTTGTTCTAAGAGATAATACAGTACTTACCCTGTGGTCTTATAATTTAGCCACTTGGAAATTGGCTTATTTTCATGCAAACAGAGGAGCAATTATGTTACTGTTCTTGTATAAAAAGACTCCCCTCCCCCAACAATTTTTTATATTATAAGGGAAATCTGGTGATCAACATAATTCCTTGATTTACAATTCCATCCTATGATTTTTGGCCTTTTCTCAGCTTGAAATGCTTTATTTGGCATTTAGATGACGCTAAATCATCTTCCACAAGTTCCCAGTTATAGTAACATCTGTCAGGATTTTGTTGGACAGTCAAAATTGTCATTGCAGCATGTATTGCTTTAAGCACTAAAATCATCAGACAAGTCTTTTACTGGACTAGTAGAAAGTGGTGGCTTCATTGACAAACACCCCACAACCCCAGACTGTAGGGTGTAGTTATAGCCAATAATAGTACCTTCCAAAAGGTTCCATCCTTTGGTTCTTCCCATATGGGAACTTGATCATGAGTGCATTGTCACAGGTATGTCATGAGGCTGTAAGACAGCTTGTATAATAAGCTTCGTATTCCAAATCATATTTAAAATATTTTGAAAACCTAACAGTAATGCACTAAGCTACAGAAAGGAGTGATATAGGAGAGGAACTAATTTTCCAAATGTAACTTAGAATATTGCCACTATTTCCCTTGTGTTATTTGATGCTATGCAATGATGAATTTTATAATACAATAAATCAAGCAGACAAGCATTGACTGACATGGATAATGTACATCTCTTTTCGGTGATCAGCTGCCTAGTTATATATTGGATAAAAATAATTTCAAAATTGAATAATTCAGTAAGTATTTCAGGAAGATATTTTAAATTTGAAAAATTGATGATAAAATAAAGTATACTTTTGAATTAACAGCACAACACATTAACTTACAGGGTACTGCTCAGTAATTTAGCATTCTGTGTTTCCACAAAACAAAGTGCTTTCTGTTGCTCAGAGAAAAGTTTCCCTGAGCAACAGAACAGCTTTCAAAGTATCTTACTAATCTCAGTTTCCTGCAACTTCAAGAACTTGTTGTCTCCAGAAACACTGATTTCTACAGCTTGCTTGTTCCAGACAAGTTCAGAAAATTTTATACAGCAAAAAACCCCACCTGTCAAAAATGTAGGCAGCAAAAAGTGTACATTTAGTCTTAAATATTGCATTTAATACATGAAAACTTCAAATGGGACTCCAGGGACAATCTTGAAAAAAAGAAGAAAGAAAACTCTCTTGGTAAAACCATAAAAATACACTTTCCAGTGGACAATGGTGATCATTTTAGAGCTCTGGATTGCTAACACAACCTCATCCCTTTGAGAGGATTTTGAGAAATGTGGTAACTTCTTTCTGTAAAGGAATTAAATATAATTACTATTTATGAAAAAAGGCGAATACTCAGCTGCAAGATTAGCTGGTATAAATTTCATCCTTGCTACAGCTGGTTTTCATGACCTTATCTCAGTCAGAAGGTCACTCTAGAGCCAGGTAACTCTCAATGTCATACTGGATCCCAAGTGCATTTTATGAGAACTAAGCATTAGCCTCAAGGATTGAAAGGATCTTCAGTTTAGGTGAATTAAAAACTGTAGTCCAAAATGTGGGTGTAAGATCAATTTAGGCTACTCCAAAGCTAGATGAAACACAGGATTTATGGGTTGCTTTTAGTCTTAAATGTCCAAATTTCACCTAATCTGTGAAGTAGTTACTGCAGCCCTTCCCCAGAGTTTTCTGTTGAAATGTGCTTTGATAGAGCAGTACTCTGTTCTTCATCCATAAATCATTTCATCTTCAAATCTACATCAGCATCTAGTCCTTGGGTTACAGTAAATCCCAAGCGTATCTACAAATATATCTACATATGACAGTATGCAAATGATACACTTTTCATTAAAGAATAGCCATTTCTTTTTCAACAATATCAGCTTATCTCTTTCTACATTCATGTATCAACTCAGAATTTAGAAAGTAAATGCTGAGGATTCCCCATGGCCACAGTTCTCCTTCCCTCTGCGGAAATCTGTTTCTAAAATAACTCACATTCAATTACACAGGTCACTTGTGATAGTGGCTTTTCTTGGTGTGCCTGAAAAAAAGTCTGCAGTATTTGAACCATGAAAAATTATGCACAGTGTTTCATTTTAAAGATGTGCCAGATTAACAGAAGGTAATTGGGGTAGACTGTGAATGGTACCAGCTGCTTATTTGCAAATGCTACAGACACCATTTATTTTTGCTTAGAATTTCTATTAAGTACTTTCCTAACAACTATTTTAGCTTACTTTTTGCTATGTCATCCCCAGGCCAATATCCCTTATTTGTTGCTTTTTCTTCCACCAGTTAAACTCATCCCTTCTACTATCACATTTACAACTGCAACCCCTCTCCTACTATTTAATGTAAGCAAAGAAGAAACATGAAACATTGACAGATGGTTTAAGATGACTTTTTTCTTTGCAATACTTTCTCAGATTTGAAACCTGCACAATTCCAGTGTTATTAAGTCTATCTAGGTTGAATATTAACAAAACTACATGACAATATAAATCAGTAAGAAGCTTATACTGAGTAGTGTTTCAGAGGGAGGACTCCACAGGCAGCCCCTCCTCCTCTCCAACACACATCATTGATCATATTTGCACAACTACTTTGAACTTACTATTTTAGTATTAGTTTGGGAGGTAGAAACTAGCACATAACTAGACTGAAAATGTAAGGCATTATACTTTCCTTATAGCTATGTGCACAAAAGATGAAAACTGGGTCATTTTTAGAACTTTCTCAGGAAATGATAGTTTTGCACACAGTGAATTTTCTTGACTCAAATTATATGTATTAATAATAAAAGATTCTATTTGACTACATCTTGAAGATGCTACAACCTTGACTACATCTAACAATACACACCACATCAACAAAAGATGTTGAATAGCAGCATCTTTTAGGTAAAAAGAACAAAAGGATCACTATCAGATAAGTTTCTCACTTTCTTCTCGTTTATATTGAAACTATTTGAAACTTATCATCTGAGTAGATTCTCAAAACTCTAAATTATGAATCTTCCTTGATTATCTCAAAGAGTTTTATTTAATATAAATGCAAGCCAGAGGAAATAAGATGCCCTGTAATATTATATCAAATATGCAATTTGCGATGGCATTCCTTTATTAAAAATGCCAATTATAATTGCACATAAAATTTAATTGAGGTCATTACCCTCTTGACAAGTTATTTCTAAATTCTTTCATCTAATAAGATTTGTTATTTTAACATTTTCCACATCAATGCTTCTTTCACATCTATATACTTCTTATCTATTTATAAGAGTAATAGAAATTACCCATCATTTGATTGTATCATTGTGCTATTAATAAGAAAGATATCTATTTAACTGCTTATCAGGGAGATATTATCCTTTATGTGTAAAATTGTAAATATGATCCTCTTAATATCATAATTCATTACACCATTATTATATTTGTTAAAATATTAGCAAGGAAAAATAACACCAAATTATGAGTGAATTTTTAAGATTGTTTTATTATGCAGACTTGATTAAAATGCACAGGAAATGTATAATCTTAAAAAAAAAAATTACATTGGGATTACTGCATTATTGTCGTGTACTTCACCAAGTTAAACACGTCTTGCCAATTCATTATGTTGGCAAACAAAGGAGGTCATATTATCCACTAAAAGATCTCAACTACTTGATCCTCTACTCAGAAATAGTATATTGGTCAGGACAACTAAAATATTTCTTTGGATATTTCCTAAGCCTCATGGGATGCTTTGCTTCATGTAAATGCATGTGGTGGAGGGTGCCTTGTCTGAAGGGCATAAGGGTATCCTTTTCCACAATAAACTTGCCTTCGGTATGTTTGCCACTGACATGTAAGTAGTCAGATATTCAAGACAAAATTAATTTTGTTTTCAGTCCTTCAGATGTTTAATGCATTTGGGAAGGTCATTTATGCTGAAGTTCAGCATAAACCCAGCTCTAGACTGAAAAAAAAAAAATTCTACCTTCAATCAAACTAATCTAAATATATAAATGCATATTACATTATTATGCATTTAAACCCAAGGGAAATTAAAAAGAGGGAGTTATTTTTTTACTACATTTTACTAACAATAGACATATAAAAGTAGGCAACAAGGAAAAATTTCTTCTGAGTACCTAACATTCTGTCTTGTACTGTGAGCAAGTCACACCTTAGTGTACCCTCACGTACTGGAAACCAGTGCTTTAGTGTAAAAAGCGTATGAGACTACAGTTTGAGCAGTGTTTTATGTTTCATGTTGGGTACTTCCACTTTCAACAAAGAACAAAATGCTGCCACTGTTACACTCTCCATGATAAAAGAGGCAGTGAGTCCCCTCCATTGCCTCACAGAAAACTAGGACAGTATAGTTGTTTCTTCAACACAGGACAACCTAATTTTATCCTCATGATGGTGATGACTGAGTGAACAAAGTAATGGGGTCTTAAGTGGACCAAGTGGAGCATATAATTGAAATTAACATCCCTTTTGAAATTTGCACTTACCTATAATTAAGATCTTAGTATGCAAATAGCAGCTTATGACCTAATATTCCCTATGTGTCCCTTTCCCAATTTCTATTTTAAAGGAGAACTATTTCATCTTCTAGAACAGACCAAATAAATAAACCTTTTTGTCCTGTCAGGACCCCACATAGCAGGATGGATGTACAGAAGTGTAGCTTGCCAAAGATTGCAACTCACCTTGCTTGGACTGGATTAGCTTATTCCCTAGCTAGCTATCACTCCAAAAAACAATGCCAATGTAAGGTATCAAAAAATCAGAAACATTTTTATGAAGTAAAAATAAACACACTAATCGGTGATAAACAAAATAATTACACTATGGCCTATTTTATTTGCATATATTTATTTCCCTCTGGAAAAATCTAATCTAAGCTCACTTACTAGGTTCAAGGTCCTTCCTCCTATGCTCCAGTGATAACACTCTGCCTCTTTTGAGGATAGCAGTTCTAAGAAAAAGAAAATAAAAGGAAAGTTGATGAGTATGTTTATTTAAAACATACTTCAATGCCTTCAGGTTTTAGAATGTTAGTCAAAATGGGTAGTAAGATGCAAAACTTAGCTTTGAAGGCACCATACCTGCCAGTTGTGAATGAAGAGAATGAACTAAGGATGTTTTCTTGAATCATGTGGCTTGGTTTTTGAACACCTTTTTGAATTTACACATTTTTTTCCTACTATTTAACTATATCTAGTTTTGGTAGTAATAATGACTCTGTATTTTTAAACCGGGAACCAGTTCCCTTAATAATCTATTGACTTTCAGATGTGTCACAGTAAAGAAAAAATACCTCATTGTTTGTCAACTGTCAGAACTTGATCAAGCATATCCTAACTCATAATGACAGAAACTTGCATGATCTGTTAGGTATGGAACATAAAACTTATGTTCATTTAAACTACTCTGTGAAGCCTCATAAAATTTTGAGAGAGTTACGCTAAGCGAATAATATATTGCTGCATCAATTGAGCCAAAAAACATCCATAAAAATGTTCTTTTTACATGCTCTAAAGCCTCCTGAAGGGAGAGGAGGGAGAGAGGAGAAGGAGAACTGGGTTTTTCAGTGTAGCCTAAGAATTGAGGTCAGAAGGGCTTTGTGCAAACACCAGTATTGGCCCTCTGAGGAGACAATTTACTAACTGTGAATGCATGAAATTAATAACATTTGAGTGTCACAATAAATGACTGAAAAGCCAGATACTTGAATATAAGGAATTTTCCTTACTCCATTATGTGATTTTATAAACATGCCTCAATATTGTATACAGTTTTACTACCACAGGGTTATGAGGAAAAACTGGGTGAGGAAGATGACATTATATCTCTGCTAGATTGCCAAATGGAGTGATTACCACCTACATACAGAAGGTAGTATTTTAATAGAGAATATAACAAAGCAATGAAGCATATAATCTGTCTATCAAAATAAATATTTTTTCATCTACTTGAAGGTACAATTCCTTTTTGTTAAAAGTATTTTCGTGCTATCACATCTGTATTATCTTTTATCTAAATTTAAAAACAGAAAATATATTTAAAACACATAAAATCTCACGAACTCAATTGCAAACATTATTTTATAAAATCCTAAACATTCACTAAATTTGGGAGGCTCATGCCACAATTGTCTCAGAGAAACAAGTAAAAAGATCCAAGCTAAATAACTTGCCTATCCAGCCCTGGTGTTCAGATCACTGAATTCTGCATCATTCACAAATTCTAAATGAACAGTGCTGAGGTTGTTTTTGGCACAACCATTGAACTTTATCCCAAAACACAGTGTTCAGAAGATAAGGGACTTATCTGTGCTGAATTTTCTGTGCTGTATACTACCAAACAGCATTCCTAAGACAATTTGTGTAGAAAAACTCTTCATTACTATATCCTGTGTCTAATCCTCATATTCTCTAAAACCCACATAAGTTACAAACACAATGATTCAAACTGTACCCTTCAGCTGCCTTTATTCCTTCTCCAAGGAATCCGGGACATAATTTCTGATTGTGATTTAGTGAGTTCTGGCATCCTCAGCACATAGTTGAGGCACAGTGAATTATCACTGGTGTCATGGTTTTAAGTCCAGCTGGAGATGAAACACCATGTAACCACTCACTCAACCTCCCACTACTCCTTCCCCCCCATCCTGGTGGAATGGGAGGAGAGCTGAAGTAAAACTTGTATTTTGAGATAAGAACAGTTTAATAATTGAAAATGCAATAAAAATAGTAAATAATAACAATAATGATAATAAGAAGGGGAAAAAGCCCAAGTGCTGCACAGTACAATTTCTCACCACGCACTGACCGATACCAGACCCCCCTTCCTGAACCCAGATTGACCACCCTTCCAGGTAACTCCCCTCAGTTTGTATACTGGGCATGACATTGTCTGGTGTGGAATATCCCCTTGGTCAGTTTAGGTCACCTCTCCCAGCTGTGCTTCCTCCCAGTTTCTTTTGTGAACCTCCTCACTGGTGAAGCATGAGACAAGGAAAAAAATGTCCTTGACTAGGATAAACACTACTTAGCAAAAAACCAAAACATCAGTGCGTTATCAACATCACTCTCATTCTGAATCCAAAACACAGCACTGTAACAGCTACTGAGAAGAAATTAACTCTATCCCAGCTGAAACCAAGACAGCTGGCCAGCTGCTGATGCTTCCCTATGTCCCTCAGCATTAACCCAGGGCTTCTCTCTCAGAGATTCACATTCAGTATTGTTCAGCTGCCAGGACTGGTAATATCATTAGAACAGGTTCTTATGTGGCAAAATGCAGCAGGCTGATGATGACCATAGTATCACAGCAATTCTGCATTAAACCAACCTGACAATCCCACAGCTGAGACACAGTGATGGCCGGTGACTGTATCTTGCTGGCTAAGATTTAAGCCAGGATGTTACTGTGGGCAGGTCACATAATCCTCAAAAATTACCAGATAATTTTAGGTTGATCCTGTGAAAAGTCAACCATGTGTTGCCCATTGCCATAGCCCAGTTTCGACTTGAAACCCTCTCATAAATATGGGCCAGCATGTCCAGGATCAGCTCCTTGTATCTCTCCATCACGGTAGAGGTTAGCTGCTGGTGGGGTCCTGATGGTGGCTCCTCCCTGCTGTCAAAGATATGTTAGCAGAGGGGCACCGAAGGGCAAGGCAGGCTGTGTGCTCTTGAGGTTTTTTTGGTACTTAGCTAACAGAAGGGTAAACTTGAGGCTTCAGACTCAGCTTTCTGGTAAACTCTGCATTACACTACCATTGACGTTAACTAAACAGCTACACACAAAAACAAACCATTCTAAAACAAGTACAGATATTTGTTGTCTTTCCAGCTGAGTTAGGTGAAATTCAGGATAGAAATTGCTTGTTCTCTTCCTGACGCATAAATTTGTTTGCCTGCCTCAGCTTCAGCAAGAGGACCCAAATGCTTTTAACCAGAACACTCCTTGGTATTCCCTTGCAATTTGGATTCAGTCTGCTCTGGGCTATGAAGCATTCAGAGCTCAGGTCCCATGTCAGGTTATTCTCCTGCTCCAGCTGCTACATCAGTATGAAAAAGAAGCAAACAAAATGCCTGTTGCAGTCCCAGAGGATGTCTAAATTAAGATACATAAGCGAGTGACAACTCCTGTTACATCCATCTACTTCCAGTAGAAGACACCTTGGCAGTATCTCACTTAAGGGTAAATTAGAGAAGGAAAGCATTTGGGTGGACTTGATTCCTCCAATAACCTCAGGTTTTCAGGGTCTGTTCTCTCCCCCATTAACTAGATGAGAAGCTTAAGCACATTGCTGTGCACACCACTGTGCAGTGGCTGTGTGTACTGCCTATATGCCGTATGTCAGGGACATCTGACCCTGGTCCCGATATTCCAGTGAAGCATTGCCTGAGTTACAGGGAAAGTATTTCAGCCATGACCGTCAGAGGTATGTACAAGCCTGGAATACCACCGGCACTGACATTTCCACTGGTTGCAATAAAAAGGAGGCTTTTTAAGAAAATTATACTCATGACCTAAGTATTGAGATCTGTGTTGGCTTTTATTCTCAACTTTCAATCAGTCTCACCATGAAGTATGCATAATGCTCATCCATATTTTTATCTAATCCTTTAACACAATGGTGCAGAGATGGGAGGGGAAAAATGTACATTTTTTATTGAACTCCGAGACAGTATTTTCTCCAAGTTTGTTCTAGTTTGGAGAAGCAGCCTACTTTGGAGAAACCATGAATGGAGAGTTTCTCTCTAGTTTTACCTGGCAAAGGAGTTAAACAACAGAAGATGTCTGTGGCTGACAGACACTTACTTTAAAATAGGAATAATTCTTCAGGAAAAAGGGAGACAGATGAGCTTAAAAAATCCACAAAAAACAAGAAACATATTACAGAAGCATGTTTCTTTCCTGCTTCAAATGTTATGACAAGTCACTTTATCTCTCCTGTGCTTGTCTCTAAATATATAAATAATGTTTTGCTACTACACAGACATTTTTAGAAGTTGAATTAATGCGGTCACTGAATAGGAGTAGCCTGTCATTGTTTAACTTTGCTACATTGCTTCAGAGCAAAAAGAAAAAAGCAGAATCAGCAGCAACTGCACCAGCAACAACATTTACAGCATATATAATAGATGTGAAAGCACTAAAGTAATTAAACAAATTCTGGAAGTAATTTTTAAGGAGTAAGTGCCAGTTTGATGTACTTAATATGTTTTCTGCTTTGATGGAATTGGGAATCTCAGCTGAGGGTATAACTGGAGCAGGCAAGAGCCATCTGACAAATAAAGAAATACAACCAGGCTTGGAGAACTTCGGAGGAAACACAGGCGGAGTTGCAGGGGGAGGCAAACAGCTGTCTGCCTTCTATGGGTGAGTTCCAGGTTTTCAATAGCTAAGAGGGAATGTGGATATATCAGAAGTACTATCAAGGAGACAGACTTGTTTTCCTACTCAGACAGCTCAGGATGTAGGTGGTATGGAAATCTGGAAGATCTGTATCTGAACATGAAACATTCATACAAGAACATCTTGCTTACAGTATAGATCACTGCAACTCAACAACATAATCGAATAGATGACTCCTAAATAGTAATGTTTTGTCCTCCTAATAACCCAAAATTTCAATTGTCTCCATAATTACATCATAATCAATCTTTTATTTATAATTCCATTTTAGTCGAGCCAAATTTCATATTAAAATAAAACCCCTGATCCAGGAAATTCTTCTCTATATATAAGAAACCTTTCCCTATTTAAAAATACACAAATAGATCTTTATTCATATTAATAAATGAGAAAAAATAATTGGATATGACAATAACTGGAAGCTAAACTACATATTTAATAAGATTATTAAAAGGAACGTGCAGTAACTCAAATATTTGTTCTACAGAGCTATTCACCATATTACTCTGGAGGTAGATTCTAGTTAACAGTGAGGAGGAAGGAAGTGTGATTATTTTAAAACTAAGTATAGATTACTTTTTGATCTCAAAAACTAGAAGAGGGAAGCAAAAACAAAGATTTTTTTTTCCTTTTCAAAAGATCATACTTACACTATTAATAAAAAATAAAAGGAGATCTACTAGGAGCACAGGCCTCTTTTTATTCCTCATGGGAGAAAAGTAGAGAGAAAGAAGGTAGGCTGCCAGCACATAAAAGTAAATATCAGATAAGAAAATCCTAGTCAATATATTTTTTCCTTCAGTCAAGCTATTTTTAATACATACAGTCCTGTCTCTTTCTAGGAGACATATGTTATTGGAAAGATTAGTTTTGCTGTACCTATTGCTTCTGCCAGCCTGCATCAAAGTAAATTTAGAGATGTGCTGACAGTCTAATACTTGCTATCAGGTTCTACCTGTAGATAAGAGTTGAAAAAACATCTGTTGAATTTTTTCACTATAGTCAAATGCTACTATGAGGGATATTAAAAAATATAAATAATAATTTAAAAAAAACCCCAGCTTCTGATTTCAATGTACACAGTGATAACTTCTGAAGTTATTTCCCACAAGTTTTAAAATTAATTACTTTGAAAAACAATGTAAAATACAAGTATCTGAGCCGTTGTCCAAAACTAATGAAGCGCATTTGCACAAACCTTATTTGGAAGATTTTCATCCCTAAAGGTGTCTGGATGGAAAGCAGCAAACATTAGCTAGACAAGAAAAACAAAGGATGATTACGCAGAACCCTCACCATCTCAGATGTGCTCAGCTCTGACTTTTCCTTGCAAAAACAAAGGAACAAAACTCTTTTCTCCCTTCCTTTTCAATTTCAAACCAAACTGAGCTAACCAAAAATACTGACACCTTTCTCATTTCAGTTCTTCAGAGAAAATGAACATGCCATATTTTTCCTATTTCTCAAAACAAACCTGGTAAGACTCCCATGCAATGTGAGTGCACGCACAACTTCTCTTCTCCTTCCAGATCAAAAGTTAACTTTCTCCAAAGGAATTTGACGAAACAGTACGTAGGACGTGGCATAGCTATGCTTATGGTCTTCATCTGCATCTCTCAGTTCAGTTAAAATCTTTGCTTAAGCATGTAGTATTTTTGAGAAGGAAGTCAAGGACTGCCCAGAGAAGCGGATTTCTCACTGGAAGTGTCAGGTTGGACAGGGCTTTAAGCAACCCAGTGTAATGTAAGCTGTCCCTACCCATGGTAGGGGGTTGGATATAAAAAATACCTAAGACATCAAATATGTTATCTTGTTGTCATACAATATCTCATATATGTAATCCAATTTCAGGCAGAAGTACAGAAACAGTTACCCAGTTCATAAAATTACATCAGGTTTTGTAGGGAACATCAGATACTGAGACCAATAACGAGCTAAGGAGAACAGGAAGAGTTTTAAGGACTCCTGTGCACTCCGTAACAAATTAAAATATAATTTCAGCAGTGACTCAAGAGTATGAAGTCCAGCTGATGGTAGTTTTCAGCATTAGAAAGAGAAACCATATTGAAATTTCTGTCAAGAAATTAATGAATTTGAGTTTTGTTTTCTATATGGAAGCTCTAACCCATCAGAAACACCTAACTTTGCATGGACTTCCTCTCTTGAAACAGGTCAGGAGGTAGGAAGGGTCAAGGTAGTAAATACTGTTGCAGAAACTTCTCATCCAGAGAATTAGACAACTGCAATCTGAGCACTAGACATTTTTTTTTTTTTTTTTAACTCATCTTTTATTGAAGAGAAGTGTTGGCAGTAGGAATGTCAGGTTGGTAAAATTTCTTTAATTTTTTATTGTAGATACCTGCCTCATCAGTCACTTTCATAGAGTTTCAACACAGTACAGTTTGATCACTGAGGACTGTAAATAAACTTCATTGTTGTACAACATAATCTCCTATTTAGGTTTTACTTCTGTTACAACAGAGGCTTCATATTTGCTGGGCGGTTTGACACTCTGATCATAGTTCTTAAATTATTTCTTTTTTTCCTTCTTTAATTTTCCTATACAAATATTGCTGTTTCTATTATTTATTGTTAGAATGATGCACAGATTCTAAAAATAAAAACTTGATTTTTCTAAAATGTTGGTGTTTTCATCAGGACAATAGAATAAATACCTTTTTTAATCTGTTTGGCCAAAATCAGTGTAGTTCTTAAACCAATACAACACATTCCTTAGCCTGCCTTTGGATTGACTTGCATGAGCTGTAGTCTAAATCCCTGTTTTCTCCAATAAGAGGGATTCAGAACATTAGGCAGATCATGAAATATTGTGCTGCATAATCTTTTCCCCAGTGGTTAGTGTGCTGTGGATCATGGAAGTTAGACGACTGAAATGTTACAAATTCAGATGAAGAAAAGCTTCATATTTTTACTTTCATTTCTCAGAGTGTCTCTGGCTTTCTTTGGCAACATGGTTGAATCTCTCTTGTTTTTAAAGCTCAATGTTTTTGTAGTCATCCAGGCACTATACTTGTGACAAGAAAAACTGGTCTGGGTAGCATCTTCTAAAAAGCCAGTTTATCTCCCCTGGCTAGGAATATTCCTGCCTGTATCAGCTCAAGTGTTATGGAAAACTCAGGACCCAATGATTCTAACTAGAATGTTACAGAGGTACCAAGAATAGTAGAAAATCAGTTTCTAAGACAACTAGTGTCAGTGTTACAGAAATAGCCTAGATCTATAAAGTAGTGCTTATACCAATTTACAACCCTTTAAGTCTCAGGCTTGGCCAACAATAGTTCTGATAAGTAAACAAACCAGTAGGAACCAAACGAGAAACACAAATGTCTTCCTGGATCATAAACAGAACATTCACGTTGATTCTTCTTAATTTTCCTGTGTATGAATTGTATCTTTCACAACAAATATAGCTCTCCATTATTTCTCACAGAACTTATTTCTGTCTGATGTACAGGTTACTTATCTACAGACAACAATTAATAGAACAGACTGCAATAACGTAACACTTATGTGTGATTTTTTCATATATAATTTTCTTTTCCCCTCATACATATGCATGTCCTTGCTCTCTGCATTTATTTTATCATCAGTGTAAAAACTGCCACTGTTTCGTTACACAAAGGGTGAAGGGTCTCAAGAGTTATGATTTAAAGGAACAAGATTAGTGCGAACACACCAAAATTACAAGCAATATTTTTTAGTTTCAATCTAGAATGTCAATTAACGTTTGGAAAGTACGGGATAATATCTGAGAAGCAAATACCGCAAGAATACTGCTTGTAACAAGAAATAGTCTGACTTTTATGAGATCTGAAAAGCAACTCTCATCACCTTTACTTAAAATTCAGGGAAGAAACTTGAGAGTAATCCAGAAGTCCAATTTCTGCAGCTCAAGACCAAAGGAAAATATGACTAGAAAAAACAAAACAAAACATATCCATAAGGGTTCTTAAGCATGGAATGAACAGGGTATCTGAGAGGCTTTGCCACATCCACTCTTGGATACGCTCAAACTTTACCAGGAAAGACCTTGAGCTACTTGACCAAATATTGCCATTGGCCCTGTTTTGAATAGTGTCTCAGACCAAGTCCCCTTCTGGCCTAAATTATCCTAGGTTTCTGTGATTCTAGAGTGGAGGAAGAGGTGGGTTTAAGTGGTAGGCTATGCTTGTAATGCAAATACCCACAAGATGAGCTGCACAAAGAACCTACTCATCATTTAGGTAGGTAGGGGACCAGAGATGCTACTAACTAGTATCCCTCAGAACGACAAAGTAAAAGGTTCCCTCTCCTGTATTTTCTACTTCCTTACAAAAGTTCAAATCACTTAAAAGATGAGTAACCTTCAAAGCCTATCCAAGGTCACTACCTCCATCAAAACTCCTCCATCAGAGAGCAAATTTGAATCTTGCCATCCTCTCTTTCATGAACTATATGAATTATGAAGCAAACAGAAGATCCACTACTTTTTTTTTAACACACTGCAAAAATAACTGATCTATTTACAGTATTTGCACTGATCCAGCATCACCCAGGGAGGTGACTCAAAGCAATTTTAACAATTTAGAAAAAAACCCCTTGGAAATCATGTAGCGAGTTTTTCAGTGTACTTGGATAGCTGTAAAGACAGAAAGGCTAGTCTTTTACTGACAGTTTTCTTATGGCATATGGTCTTAAATACAAAATTACTGAGATCTCACACAATTCATGGTATCTTAAATTATATTTTCATATTGGTTTTATTTGTTTTTGTGTTTATTCCTGGAAGAAACAGAATGCTCCTATGAAACATCAAGGCTTACAAAGGAGATGGAATTGCTTTATTTACAAAATACAGACATAATGCAAGCTCACGTATACTACCCTAACAAGCTACAAGCTGTATTTTGTATATTTATTGTTTTATCTCAATTTCATAAACTACAAAAATACCCCCGCCACACCTCACTTCTCAAGAAGATAAAATGGAGGCACTTCTCAAGAAGATAAAAAAAGGCCACTGACTCATCTGACAGAAATAAGAGTAGAATTATGCAACACTAATTTAGTTGAAATTGTCATTAGACAGTTGTTAATAGACCCAGTGAAAATCTTCATATATGAAGAGAAAATCTGTTTGTTTCATTTACAAATGAAACAGCTATACACTATATGTATACATACACATGAAGCTAGTAGATTTCATACTCCAGGCCTAAAACATGTTAATGAATCATCCTTTAATGTTATGCATTAATGTTATACATTGTTTTTAAGGTGTGATACTATTTATTTTGAAATGTACAGAAGACAGAAGAATCAATATTTTTAGAAGGGAATTCTGCAATTAATATTTATTTTAGAAATGTTTTCCCATTTTCCCTAAAATAATGGAAAGAACTTTCTTAACTTTCAAACGCGACTGAAATGAGGTTTGCTAAGGGGGAGTAAACAAGCTGAGTTCATTAGACATGGAAGTTTTCTTTGAGGATACTAATGTCTAGCTATGAATAAATTAAAATGATTGCAAATGTGCTATCATAATTATTATGAATACTATACATCAGCAATGTGGAATGGTGGAATGACCAAAAGTATGCATAAAAATAAAACTTCGTAGCTTTCTCTTTTCTTGGTAGAAGCTGAAGTGACAAAATATTCACTGAAGACTGTAATTACCTTACTCTGGATGGAATTATTCTTTTGTAAGTAGGATCTTGATCAGCTCTAGGAAGCAAAGACAAGAGCTGGGAAATTCATGCCTACTATATAATGTAACAAAAATACAACTGATTTGTGAAGACCTACATCTACAGTGGAGATCACCCACATCCTGGTCTGGTTAAGAATTCTAGTAATATTGAGCATATACAACTTCGAGGCAATAAATAGAAAAAGCTGAAAAAGGTTGGCAAATTAAAGATACAAAATGTATCTCAGAGAAAACGTAGTCTTGGGACCATAACATGGAAAACAAAGAAGTATCTCTATGTTTTGTTTTGTTTTTCTCTTTTAAATTAATTCAAAAGCCTTTCTTGTAAATTGCTATGTGGCTTTTTTTTACAATTAATTCTGGAGTCAAAGTTAAAAATAATTCATGCACAAGTATGTTATCTAATTGGAACATGCAGTTACAACGTTTGACCTTGAAACTTTCTGGTACAAATAATCAGAAATGTAGGTGGTTTGACAGAACAAGATATGCTCATTATCATACACTTTCCCAGTGTTTTATACTTACTTTTTGTGAGTTCAAACAGGGATTTGAGTATAAAAAAGTGGGGATGTGTCCTATCTATTTGTGTTGATTAAGTTTCACTATTTTCGTACTACATTTTTCTGAGCAAACCTTATTTGGAGCAAACGCAACAATTACTTTCTCTTGTGAGTCGTGATTCCCAAAGCCTTTGAAAGCATTTTATAGGACACACAGACTTTGGAATTACTCTTGCGTACCACCTGAAAACCATTGGTTCTCATTTTCATCCAAGTTCCAGAGTTCAGTACACACTCCACATAAATAATGTGTCTGTCTCTCCTGTATGCTGTATTCTACACTGTACATGCATGTGTGCATATGGATAGGTGTGTATAGAAAATGTATGTACTTTGCAGTGCCAGTACCTACCTATTTCTTACAACTCTAGTCAGACAAACTTTTAAAATAAGTATCTTTCATTTTTGACATAAAATACTTTTTCAAACTCAATATAAAATGGGAAAACTAAATAGGAATGTGAGAGTTCAAAAAAGATAACCAGTAAAAGCATCCACCTTCTTCTTATGACAAAAGCAGCAGCAGTTTAAAAAAAAAAAGTTATTTAATCATCTACCTTGTAAGAATATAGGGAGTCACTAATCAATATGAAAAGGAGTTTACTATTATATTATAAGTAGTATATTATGGTCTTCCAGTCCTTACAATGCATATGTCTGAGAGATGAACAAGATGTTTGGTCCAATGCTCACTTTAGCAGTGCAGTTTCTTTGAAATGGATGGCTTTACCCTGCTTGAAACTGCTGAAAAAATCTAGACATTCTATCTTTTTTTTATACTTACAGTACAGAGAAAAATGTGTTTTATGTGCATCTTCTCTCATTACATTGTATTTCTTCTTTTCAAAACATAAGGAAAACCTAAAGTTGTAAGACTTTTTCTTTCTTCTTTTTTTTTTTTCCTGCTAAATTACTCTGCAGTGAAAGCACAGTGTTACCTTATGCATGCTGAAAAGCTTTTCCGGGTGACTTGACCATAAACGAGAGTATTTGGGATGGGGGTGGGGAGAACAGATGAGAGATACTGATATTGAGAGTTTTCTTATTGCCTAAATTCTGTGCCAACATAGTGTCAATACGAAGGGATTTATTCTATCGGACCTTTTTGTTCAGCTTTGCACTTCCTGTTAATTAGATCAATACCTGTGTCTATTAGGAGCTGGTTTAATGTTCTTAATAAAGGTTCATTTAAGGTTCATTCTGGTTACAAGGTAGTTCTTTTCTCATATATTATAGAACTCCTTTTATACTCTGTATTCATTTGTAGGTTGTAAGTGATCTTCATTTAAGGTTTGTGTTTGAAATCTGGAATAGTTGCAAAATTAAGCAGTGAACACAATGAATTAAAAATAGTCATAATGCTCAAAGGAATTTTATTTTTCTTTTATTCCCTTTAGATGCATGTGCACTTTCATTTCTACCAGCACTGCCACTTACCAGTGGCAAGTCCACTTCCTGAACTTGCATGGAAATACATCTAATATTATGGCAAATCTTTCTCTCTAAAAACATATCCCTTTCTTTGATTTTAAATGGAAAACCTTCTCTGTTATACATCTGAGTAAGGGAAAAGTATGTTATAACTGGAAAGTAGGACAAGGCATCTGAAGACATCCATACATTTAAACACCTAACCACCAACAAAGAAGACTACAGACATCATGATCTCCAATTTCAATTAATTAAGTCAGCAAAGTTTCAAGGCGCTGAAATTTTTCATAAATCAATTTTGGGTTAAAAAGTAAGTCACAGACTTGGTTCTGACATATACAGTTGAAATGTGGCTATTCTGTATTTAGTACCCTTTGTAGTCACACTATTGTTCAAGAGATAAAAAAATAGGTATCAGGTTTTTGGCCTTAAACATACAGCTGACATTATTTATCACAGATCAAAGAGAACTAATACAAAAAGTACATCCCAGAAGTAGCTTTTTGAGCAGAACAGAAATCTGAGTATGTATTGGTTTTGTTTTACTTACTGTCATCATAAACTACCATGATGTTCTTTGAAGCTGAATAAAATCCATTAAAATACTTCCTGTGAAAAGACCAGTTAAACTGTCAGTTTAAGGGCTTGTCTTCGGATGACTGATATCAATTCTGATGTTATCTTAGGTAAATATTCTAAATTGAGTAGATATCACGTACTATGTGTACTATTTGAGGAACAGAAATAGCCTGAAGTTTCACCATTCTAGTCGTATCATACAGGGAAAAGAAAAATACTAGGAAAAAAATGCGAAAAAGACACTACCTAAAAAATGCATTTTGGACGACGGAGGCATCCACATCAACTTATGTAGACTATTTATTTTATTTCACTTTGTTTAGCAGGTGGTAAGTCTTGAGAACCATCACTTTGACTTTTGATTTCCATGGCATCCTCCGGTCCTTTACAAGAAGGAACACATTGCTGCAGCATAATTTCTGTAATATTTTCAGTCTGCATCGCCCTATTTGATAAGCATTAGTTACACTAGTCACAGACATTCATACTAGTGAATTTCTGTCTGTTGAGAGAGAAGGTTTCATTATTTCATATAATTTTCAAGATTTTTGGACATTAAACATGGGATGTGGAAGTTCCTGATGAATCCGTCTAATCTTGGTGTCTAACAGCCTGACTTTGATCCCTCAAGGCACAATAAAAAACACCATCTTATTAAAATCCCCAAATTTTTATATTTACTTATACGGAGAGAAAAAAAATCCTGCAGAGGGCTAGTTAGGAAAGCATATATACATTTTTACTGTTAGTTATTCAAAGTAATAAAATATTTTTCACGATGCTGAATGTGTGCCTGACATGTATCAGCTAACAGGAGAAAGACTACCCAAATCCGTCAGTCAATACAAAATATTCAAGACCCAAAAGGTAAAGAAAATGTTTTACCTAATCTACCTAATTTTTTTCAGGTTAGAGGGGTTTTTTTTAATCCTTTCCATTGTTTACAGCAAGATCTTTTCTTATATTCTATGCACAATTCCCAGAGTATAAATGTAAAGGTGTAAGTATAACATGTTTTACATAAAATAAAATATGGCTCAAAACATGTCAAACGTGAGACTCCCTGTCCTAATATCATTTTTCCAGAAAGCAAATGAGAAAGTAGCAATTTAAACACCACTTCATTAAGAGGAAATAAATCTACATTGAACATCCTACCTTCTGCAAAATTCCACTTTGCAGTCTGAACTGAAGCACACTGATGATAATAACCTCAAATGCATAATGGTTTTTTCTTTATAATGATACTTCCACTCCCTTCTGAAGGATAAAATCAGGCTGTGTAAATAAGTCTTTGCTTGCAGAACAAAGATAGCATGCAATAATTTTAGTACTTCCAGGTTAGAAGAGATAAATGTATTTGGTACTTCCAGGTTAGAAGAGATAAATGTATTTGCAGCACTTCAGCAAAGTGCTCTGACTTCATAGCAAATACAGGCTCTACAAAATGCATTGTTTTTCCACCTTTATTCCCTAAATCCCAAGAAATTCCTATGAAAAGAGTAAAAACTTAATATTTTTCCACCATGAAATGATACACTTACTCTTTTATACATTACTTCTAACAGCGTTAGAATTCAACTTCTTTCTTGCCTCAACATTTTAACACTAAAAGGATTCATATGCAAAACATATGTAATATATTACTTGTTCTTCATATTTCATAGCTTTTAGACTACTAGCTAGTTCTAAAAAAAAACATGGATAGAAATAAATATAATGGGATGTTTAGAAGAAGCATTTACACTGTAAATAGATTGCAAAGTTAGCTGCTCGCTCATGTGGACAGTGTTTTTTTTCTTTATAGCTACCATATTTGATCCCATTTATTTTACAAGAAATAATAAACTTTGTCCGTCTCTAAGAATTTGGGAGAAGAATTTAGTTTTTCTATATTGTGTCACTTCACACTACTGAAAAAAAAAAATCTAAAAAACTCCAAAACTTAGTTTTCTTTATTTGATAGTCATGCAATTATTTTTAAGAAAACCTTGCCTCAAGACCTAAAATCAGTTTACTGGACAGTGTTAATTTCTTATGAGAATAGCTTACTATATTGGATAACATCCATTTATTACTTGCGTTTAATTTAGAATTTAATTTAATTTTAATTAAATTCTTCCTGCGTGTTGAAGAGACCTATATCTAACCTCATTCAACTTCACAAATGACTTAATGTTAACAACCAGTTTATCAACTTTCTCCATAAGGATTACACATACAGAACAAATACACAAAAGCAAAAGGTGAAAGCAAGACAAAATCCATTCAGCAATACTATGATATGCAAAGGGGGAAAAATATTGTCTCCTTAATTCACCTAATCTAAATTAAAAGAATTTATGACATCTGTTTATATAGAACATACTGTTTATTATTATTTAATCATATTGTTGAAACAATGGTGGGTAATAAAATCAAAAGCCAGAAAAAATAATGACCTTTAATATTTTTTACATTTAGCTTTATTAATTAACATGATTGATCCTTAAAATCTTTGCTTTGTGGGTATACACCAAAGAAAACTCCCTATGAGTTTTTTTTCCTCCCTAACATGAGGGACAGCATCACATAGCAGTTGAACAAATAAATCATGTATGGCAGCCAAAGAAGAGAAAATGTAAAACAACATTAAGGTGCATGTTTTTCTTAGATCACCAGTAATTCTTCTCACAACTTGCCAACTGCCATCACAGTGTTACAAGTTGTTATATAAACATTGGAAGAAACAGTCTGAAGTTTATAAAATTATAATCATTATGCTCCAAGCTTTTATCTCTTTTTTATCTTTTACATCTCTCAAACATTGAGATGGAGAAAGTTCAGAAAAGTGTGATCCAGCTTTGAACTGAATAAATTCCACATCTATCATTCTGTTTAGTATTTTTTTCTTTGCTTTTTCTAGAAATCATACATGTTTGGCGTAGATTAAGTACTGCCATAAGTATTTACCTAAATCTGAACTTTATGAGAGGAAGATGAAGCAATTGAGAATGACATCAAAGAAGATGAAAGACTGATGATAAAGACAAATAAAGCAACTACCTTCCCTCTTATATCAAGCAAAATAAATACAGACATAATCCTAGGTATAAAGGGATCTTTCCAAGTTACTATGGAAAAGTCCCATTTCTAAATCAGGAGCTGTTGTCTTGTGACATGGAAATGTCTCTCTAGTGGAAGAGGAAATGGTGGCAGGTTCTTCTCAAAAGGTTACCATGTTTGCCTTGTAGAAAGGAGAGCCTTGCAGAGCTAGGCAACCCATGGGAAAAGAGGTGGCTGGTTACAAGGGTGACTAATTCTGCTCTTACAACTACAGGCTAGTTTGTAATTTCTCAAAGAAATGCAAAGTGACATGGCTGTGAGTGCAGAAGAAGAGGACTATACAGTGTGTCTAAATGGGTTTGTAGAAAATCACAGAGTCATGGTCCATGGTTCTGCATTACAGGAAAAAAGTAAACCAGAAGCTACAGATGCTAAATTGGGCCAAGCTGCATAGGAAGCTAAAGAGAGGTTCTCAGTGCTAGGATTCCTGAAACTTCTCCCAGAATGCAGAAAACAAGACAGAAAGGTTATTGAGGATGCAAAGTTGAAATGTGTTTTTGATTCATACAGTGAAAAAAGAAGTATAAGGATTATCAGAAAGGGGTCAAGAAGGGAGGAAGCTCATGCAGGAAGGTCAGGCTTGCCTTAAACTATTATGAAATCCAAGTTTCTACATTTTCATATCAAGAGGGACAATCAAGATTTTGAAGTCAAAAAAGAGGAATACCAATGTATATTTTAGAAAGCCTTCAACCAAGATGTGCTGAAGTTTTTTGCGCTCATGATGTACTCAACAACCACACAGTCAAAAGATTCTGTATCTGAAAGCAAAGGTTAGGACAAATGTTGGAAATATTCAAGAAAGAAGCAACAAAGATTTGTCAGAATACACTGACAGTGAAACAGAGGAGAGTGAAGCAATGACAAATGTGAAGCTTAAGAAACAAAATTATGACATGAGAGTAGCTGTTCTTAAACAAGGCTATTGATAGAATAATCAGATCAGAAGGTGGAGGGAAGGATGACAACCATTGGGACATTAGTATTGGGAGGCATGGTGTACAGGTAAGACAGAGGATGTTATTATGGAACAGATGCTCTTTATCAGTAATCATAATGCACACATTTCAATATATCCTTGCAGGAACAAAACCAAAATAAACGGTAATAATAACAAAATCATTATGGCTATTCTTGATTTAAAAAAACGATACTACAATAAAATGTGAGAACTTATTCACAAGGAAAAAATGCAAGGTAAAAGTTAAATTTTTTAAGATGTTGTAGAAAATGTACAAGAATAAAATTCTCAAGATTAAGAATAACTGCAACAGAGCCACAAAGGAAGGTCCAAAATGAAGCCAATGTGGCTATAGAGTAAGGATAAAAATGACAATGAGAAATCAGAAGAAAAAGTGAAGCTGTGCCTGAGTTAGGAAAGGACAAACATAAGTTCTCATACTTTCAGTGAAGAAATGCAAATAAGACAAGTGATTAAAAAGTTTGTGGAAAAAGTACAAAAGCACAACACCCAGAAAAAAAATCCTTGTTAAAGCACATCAGAAGCAGAAAGCTCATCACAGTGCCTTTAAGGTCAACAAAGGATTAAGGTATAAAAGAAGCAAAACCAGCCAAATGGACGTTTTGTATCTGTGGTGACCCAGAGTCTGGGGAGCTGCATGTATGGCAAATTCTTTTACAGAGTACTTAGAAAGTAGAAAAGGGAAACTAAGGGTCAATGGAAGAGATCACTGAATAAATAGATGAATCAGTAGTAACAAATCACTTACATCAAACAGTATTTATTCAAGTTCTAAAGGAGCTCAAGGATGAAAGACCTTAACGACTAATGACAGTGTGTAAACTTTCACTTAACACTGTTTCCACATCAGAGGCTTTGAGAATAATTAACCTGGTGTGAATTTTTAGAGCTCCAAGAAAGACCGGGAAAACTGTGACCATTAAAATGGCACTTGTACCAAACAACTAGTAGAAAGTAATTAAAAGGCACCCAATAAATGAGATGCTATGGACAAGAGTCAGCTTTTGAAAGGCAAGGCATGCCTTGCAGATCGACTAGAAATTTTTTTAAGGAATGAATAAGCCATAGGATCCATCCCATCTGGTTTACTTAGGCTTCCATATGATGTATAAGTTCCATCAGCCATAGTTCATTAAAGAAAAATGGGGATCAGACCATTGTTTAGAGAAAAAAGTCTGTCACATAGAACAGTAATTTTATGAGTATGGCAAGAGAGAGCACGGAGTAATGGTGAACTATCACAGGGAGGAGTATTACTAATTGAGTTGCACAAGAGTAAGGAATAAGACCTATGCTGTTCAAGCGATTTACACCACAAATGACCCAGGAAGTGACTAGTGAGGTGACAAGTCTGTGATGACATGAAGTTATACAGGATCATAACAACAAGTACTATGGTATGGAAACAATAAAATGGAATATCCAATGTAATGCAGAGAAACGCAGTGCAACATAAGGAGAGGAAAAAATTCAAGCTCAACCTTGACTATTCGTTGACTAATACTACCCCAGCTTGAGATCTTCAGATCTTTATAGACTGTTTTTGTACATTTCTCAATTCTCATTAAAAAGAAGTAAAATGTTATGAAATATCAGGAAAGAGATAGAAAATGAGAGAAAACAGTGTTATGCCTTCACATAAAATCACACAAATGCTGCTCCAGCTGTGTTGCATTGACTTCTGAGATGAAAAACTTCAACAGTAAAGAAACAGAGGGATGACAAGGATGAGCCGAAGTACAGAATGTGCTAGAAAAACAGGAGCAGCTGGAAAGATATATGATCTTGAAAGCAACTAGACAAGAAGAAATATCTATTCAGGGTATACATTCTGGCTCCTGAATCACAAACACTTTCTAATGGGGTAGTTTTCTATCACAGTATCATTATGCGATTTCTCTCTTCATTAGGGAAGTGTTATTGGTTACTGCCAGAAACAGGATACTTGACAATATTGACTTCTGGTCTTACCCAAGGGAACATCTGTTCCTGCATGTTCCTGAATAGTAAACCAGAAAAAATCTGAAATGGTAAAATCTCGATTCCTTTTTATGCACACTTTTCCATTGCTTTTTTACTACTGGAACTTTATAACCAAACATGCCCACCCTGCAAAGCTCAGAAAGGTTTAATTATGGATTAATGAATGCTGTGGCCTTTTCCTAAGTAAAAAAAAAATCTCCTCTGAAACTTCTTTTGGTAAGCATATGCCTGAAAACATGTTTGTTCAAGACATTCTGTAAATAAGCTGGGAATCTACAGATCTTGCTGAAACAGCTTTCATCTACAAACAAGGTGGTGGGGGGTATTCCCTAATATGAATAACAGAAGTTCAGCTTTATTTTAGAGCTAAGGATCTGTTTTTGCTTTCTATTGCCCTCCTCTGTGCCTGAAGGTGGCAGCATCAAGATGTTATGAATTTAGCAGTTATAATCAAACAAAACATCAGTTACTACTAAAATTAAATTTGATATGCAATTTAAAAATGAATAGTTTAACTAACACATCCTAAAAGGGATATGTGGTTTAAGGGCAATAGGCTATATGGAATAATTTAAAATAATGTCTTGATTATTCTCCTGGAATCATGCAAAATAGCTGTTCAACAATAGTTTTTTAATAATAATTGCAAGTTACTATGCTTTAGATGATAGATTTTCTTAAAATATATTCATAAAGCAAAATTTAAAAACTTAATATTATCTTGTATTTATTACATCTATTCATATCCTGTTGCATGTCAGCAAGCAGAGAGCATCACCTGTTCATTTAATGTATCACTTTTAAGATCTATATGTAACGTAAATATTGCTTCATCTCTTCAAGATCTTCAACTGAACCATAACTGGCATCTTTAATAGGGTAGGAGATTTGATACAAAATTTTGGGAAATCAGACACCAGGCCCAGCACAGCTGTCTGCAAGAAAACGAGGCAGTGGTGCAAGCAAACACAAAGAGTGACTTTGGGCATATTTTCTGCTCTGAAGTGCGGTTTCTGCTCTGCTTATCAAGACTAAGCAGAAACATGACAATGGAAAAGAGCTTTAGCACTTATGCCTTTAATTTTTTTATGAATACAGAAAATACTCCTTCCATTCAAAATCCCCTTCCTAGAATAGACCACTCTTGACTATGAGATTGCAACAAAATTTTGAAATTGTGTTGAATTGTGCCACTTAATATCACATTAAAAAGGGAGAACAATGAAGTTAATTTTACAGATGTTTGCATATAAATCTAGAAGGCAATAGCAAAACATTAGTATACAAAACTGTAATCATGGACCATTATGATTACCATACAATGGTTTTGTAATGGTAAGATTAGGACATTCTTACTTACTTATTGTCAAACCATGTTAGTCTTACAAGATCCTGGAAGCTGAAAGTTGTTAGAAAGTGGGAGATTTTAAGGCAAATGACACCACTTACATTTGCCATTTCCTACTTGCAAACTTTGTGGTAATCAGAATTCTGAATTGAAAATACAGGTCTGAGTGTTATGCACTCTCAGGCACCCCCTAATATTGTCAAAAAGATATCCCTGAACTAAAAATGTGACCCAAGTGTCAAAGACCACCCAAGTGTATTCAGCTGAGCTCAAAAAATGTGACTTTTTTCAACTGATGGAGGCAGATAAAAAGTACTGTAGGTACACAAGGTCTGAATAGTACATCACTATCTGTTTGGGAAGTGTACTTTGACAAAAGCGTTTTGTAAGTAAAAAAAGCTTAGTTGTTTAAGCAACGGCATTATATTTCAGAAAGTGATCTGCTAATCTCTAGCATGATAATCAGCATGAAAGACTCACTATGTGGTACAGGCAAATTGCATAACTTCTGTAATATTTTTCAATATTCATTACTGTAATAGTAAACAAACCTGGAATTACCACCTGGCATTAAAATAACACAATAATTCCCTTTAATAAGACTGTCACTTCCATTCCCTCAAGCTTTATTATTGTAATTCATTCTGTATGAAAATATCATATAGCCAGGCTTTTACTTATGCTAAAATTTCTGGAAATATTTAGTCATGAAGGTTTAAAAATCTTCCCAAAGAAAAATGAGGTACAAACATGGTATCGTGCCTATTCCCAAAAATGTTATTTAATTTAGGACCTCTAAGCTTTGAATCAAGGACTTTTAACTCAGCAGATAACTTCTGTGCTAAGGTTTTTCATGTGAACTAATTTATATGTAAGTTGTCTCGGCTGCAAAATTTTTACAGAATTTACCTATGTCCTATGCTTTTATAAAAATAATGTTCATAGATAGGAATATTTTGTTTAACATCTCAAAATATAAAAACATTATTGCTGTATTTTCAGCCCCTTCAAAAATCCACACACAAAAAGAGCAAACACAGAGTTAGGAGGAATCCTCTAGCCATAGTAATGGCTCTTCCCATGATAGTCTTTCCCAGCTATCCTCACTGAGGGAGGAGCCATATACTGGAAAATTCTGATACTAGCAGATTGTGAATATTGCGTTTAGTGCAATGTTGAATGAAATACATGGTTTCTAAAGAAAAAATATTCCTGTGTTGGAGTTTTTGGGCCTTTTATAGTTTGCCTTTCCCTCCATCTCCTCAAGTCAAGGAATGAACACAAACAAATCAGCAGTTAAAATAACTGATATCACTGAAATCATAAAGTCAAGCACTCAAGCTGAGTTTCTGGTTGCCAGCACAAAATTAACTAACCTGCATTGCTAAGATAGACTGTCTTAACTACACATACACTGTTTCTTAAATGATTCAATTTTTCCAGGACACTGAATAGATCTTCCATGGAATCAAAGCACAGTAATGAAGTTGTTCACTGTAGGAACTCTATGTGACTTGTTCTAGAAATGGAAACAATATAATATATAAAATACAACAGAAAGAAAAAAAATACAGAAGGAAGAAAAGGATGGCTTCCTGGTTCACTCTTAAATTCTATCCTATGGAAACAGTTTTTCTTCCTGACTTCAGCAATTGAGAAAAGCAGATTTCTTATGCTTAATTATTACTGCATAGTTTCTCTTTTTTTACTTTTTAATATTATTACCGTGTGTAGTGAAGTGAACCCACTAGCAGAAATGTTTCTTTCTTACAAATGAAATGGAAATCATCAGAAATTTTCCATAAATAAAGCCTTATGTAACACTCAGGACTCAGAAACTAAGCAGTAAATGTTACCCACATTATGGAGATCTGTGACCTTTCACTATCAGTAATTCTGTTTCCTTTCTACAAATTGGGGTTAATTCCACCCCTCATCCAGAAGGATGTTACGAAGATTAATTAGTGTTTGTGAAAAATTCAGATAGTATATTGATGCACACTGCGGAAGAACACTTGAGGAAATTGATCATTTCTTCTTTACAGCAGGAACTGAATAGACCAGAGTAAATAATATATGGGGCAATGCAATGAACAATTAAGACAAGACAAAATAATGAAAAGCTGCTTATTATCTGGGCAGTATTTACTTTGTGTATTTAATAACATGGGAATCCTGTAACTAAAGATTGCTCTAATCCGAATTCCAGAGGTGAGAACTAAGAGTGAGCGATAATTTTGATTCCTCCCATTCCTAATTTCCGACTTCTTTGCAAACATAATGATGTTCTCTTATATTTCAATAGAGCAACAATGATTATATTATAATGCTATTTTTATTTTAAGAGACGGAAATTTCAGAACCATTTTTAGATCCAATAATTGAAAATCGAATGAAATATCTCATTACCATGTTAAGAAGCCATATTGACTCAAAAGAGAGATAGTGGCTAATTCAATGTCAGACTTGGAAACAGAGCCAATAGAAACCCACTCTTCTATGCTGATGACTGATGATTATCACTCACTATCCATGAGTGATAATATTGCAGAATGGAAAATATGCCAACTCGATTTTTTGCCTCAGCAGACCACAAGAGACTATAAACTATATTTAAACCGGAATATAAAAATAAGCATATAATTAGTGCAGCATTTTAAATAAAGCATTTTTAATTACTGAAGTCAAAAGCTGTGACTTATTTACAATTGTAAGGAGCACAGTTTTTCCTGAACTCCTGTTGTTACAGACTATAATACATTATCTGGTAATCTTCACCAATTACAAGCTAGTAGTATTCAGCAACACACAGTGCTGTTAAAAATGTTTTTAAATAATCTTTAGTAAATGTAAGTTTCAACTTTTGCTCCAATTTTCAGGTTTCTAATAATAGAGCATTTGAGCCTTATAAATCTTAGAAATCTAATTAGACAATGTTAAGCTCTCTCTAGCTGAAGTCACAGATGTTTCATACTGGGAAAACCAGCAAGCCCCAGGGTTTGTTTGGTCTAGTATAGTGTCAAATTTTCATGGATAATTTAATAGCTAATAACTCTAATTCTTTCCCGTAAACCAAGAGATGATAAATAGTAATTGCTCTAAAGCCATAAAATCAACCCTCCAGGCAAAAAAAAAAAAAAAAAATTCCAAAAAACATTGAGGAGATTAATTTCTGGTACTTAATGTTTCTTTATTACTAATTGTCCCTGAGTGGTATATATCTTACAATATGAAAGAAAATGCAAATAAATCCACGGGATTCATGCAACAGAGAAAGAAATTACATCAAGGATGCTGTACATATCTTTGATCTATTGCACACACAGATTAGATGGTAGTGAAATAATCTCTTTTTTCTTCTCAGGTTCTAGTAACAACAGTTTGTGGGCACATCCCAGATTTCCTCCAACAAAATAGCAGTTTCTTTCTATAAAAATGGTATTTTTCTGCTTTCACTTTTTTTTTTAATATTTATTTCTCCTTGGCAAAATTTTCAAATGAAATATAATAATTCTTATTATTTAAATAGAACTAGATATGCAGAGGTAATTATTCAGTTTGTATTTGAGAGTATGCATTCTGTGAAGAGAGAACTTGATTTTTTTCTGAAGAACACCAGAGTAACATTTAGCTGCTTTTTAAAAAGGCTGACAGCAGGGTGGGGTTTATTTGTTTTTATAAAATCGTTAGCCAGGTCACTGTGTGGAATGAACTGGGTACATCAGTTGACCAGTGCTCTATTGCAAAGGTTTCCCAGTCTCTTTTAGATGAGTCACTCCACAAGTAAGATGAACTTGCAGACATTCCTCCATTTTCTACGTTCCGTCAGACCAGCTGGTAACAGCTTTTCACTCTCCTTTTTAATGCAGAGGAGATGGCTGTAGTCTTGAGCAGAATGGAAACAGAGGGCTGACAATAAACAAAGAATGGGTGTAATGCCTAAACACGGAAACTCAGCAAAATTTGGAAAACATAAATTCTGAAGACATATTACGGATCTTGGGAATAGCAGTTTATCTAATCAAAAGTTACCTAAAAAAAGAATGAGAAGGCTCTTAGAGAACTGTGCTACCACTGGAAAAAAATGGCTGTGAATATACAGTCTTTGAAAGAAATGGATTTCAACTGGTCATAAATTAAATGACCAAAAGACAAAACCAGAAAGTTATAAACAACAGTTCTTCATCTCTGTTTCCTGTTACTGCTATTTCTAATTACTCAAGAGAAGTGTACCACAGAGAATTTTAAAGACAGAAAAAGATAAGGTGAATTATAAGGTTAATAAATAATCTTTAAAGTTGATTAATTCAGAATTGAAAGGAAAATAAAATATCCAAAGAATATCTCGTGGATTAAAATACCTGGAAAAAGTTCACTGATTATCTTAATTCAATATTCATATCCTGCCATAGAATCAAACAAGATGTACAAAACATGCAAAAGAAATGGAGAATAATATAGAGGATGTTCCAATACCATTACGTATATTAATCTTTAATTTAAAACTGCATTAGTGGTTATTGTTTCCCAATTTCAAGAACCAAACTGTACAGCTCAAAAAAGGATGAGGGCAATTGCCAAGTACACTGGAAACTCCCTTAAGAATAGAGATCAGAGACACTGCCTAACACTATGAAAACAAAATATAATGAAACAGAGAATTTAAGTAGGAAGTTCTCTTCTCCCTCTCTCAGTACAAAAACAGTTACTTAAATAACTGAATGAAAAATATTTAAAAAAAAGTTTATATGACAAAAATTTAATATAATTTTTAGCTTTCATGTATGTGTACACTATCTAGCTGTGGAAGAACTTCTATTTGCACAAGATAATCAGGTAATTACCCAAATATATCTGTGCTTACTGAACTCATTTGAGAGTGCAAAATGCAACATTATCCAGCCACTGTGTCAACAAAAAAAAGTTCTTTTTTTTTCTTTTTTAAAAGCTAGATATTGTGTATATAATTGATTTTGAGATATTTGAAAACCAGAAAATGGGTTTTCTTCTTTGTTTCTAGTTCATCTTTTTGTGTTTTCCCAAAAGTAGTACATTTGCTAAACTGATATTCTTAGGACATGACGAAAAAAAATTTGAATATATAAATAAATATATATAAATAAATATATATATATACACACACACACGCGATAGAATTTATAGCCTCGGGAAAAGGCTGTGTTCAATTGGTGTATGATACACTGATAGAAATACTGTCCAGGAAAACAAAAATTAATAGAAATATTACATTGAGCTTGCTTTGACAACGCTCTTGTAGTAGTGAAAAAAAAAAATAAAGTGGCGTGACTCTTCTTTTTGTATGTATTCCCAAATGCTGAATTAACATGTAAGACTCAGAACACAGAGTTGTGGAGCTGCCACAGAAGTCTGGAAGTCAGCTGCCAGGTACATATACCCCAAAAGGTAAGATAAGGACTTGAAACATATCTTTTTATTTGTGAACATTCTGCATTTATTCTCATAGTAATGAATTTGCTAAAAGTTATTCGAGTAGTCTGCCATTTCAAATAACTTGTTTTTTTCCTTGCAATGCAGAGGGATCTGTCCCACAACACACCTAGGAATATTAAACAAGTACTTAGTCTATAAATACTTAGTATCCAAGTTTCTTAGTATGTTATTAGTATCAAACACTATTTTTTTCTCTTCTTTACAAATCTTTTTGGAAAGAGCAATGGAATCACTGGCATACAATGAAATTAAAATCAAATGCAAGTCAGTTCTGCAAGACTACAAAATAGTCTACAGGATAATTTTTAATAATCTGTGACTATGTTCTTCTTATGTTTTCTAAAGGCTCAGCCTCAAAATCAGCTGGCTTATGTTAAGAATTCAAAACCTTTACATTATTTTTTAATTAAAGCTAACTTGGGTGGATTTATCTCTTCATACACTGCTCTACATTGCCTGCAGGTTTAGGTACATAAATAATTTACTGGTTTAACAACACATGACAGATCAGCTGAGCTGTGGGAACTGTGTGCACAGCAGATGAGAAGCAAATCCAGTTAATTTAGATGGCAACTAAGGGACAACAAAATACCTTTTTTACCTTCTGCTTAAGATTGTACACACACACAGCTGCTGTGGCCCAGTATATGTCCAAGGTAGCATAGTAACTGGCTTCCTTTCTCTTGAGAGAGATCTTACGCATTCAGTTCTGTTCTGGATTTCCCTCTTACACAGACCACGCCACTTTACATCTATTCAGGTGTTGCAGAAGTGAATATCCTAACCTGACAATATCTGTCTCCCTAATTCCAGTTGACGTGAAAAAAAGTATTTTTGTGAGAAAGAGATTACTAAAAAAGCAATAGAAAGGAGGTTACAATATGTAAGAATTCTAATTCTAAACTGAATCACAAAGAACAAAGTTAATTACATATTTAAATTTTCCCCTGAAAATACCTGCCACATTGTCCATCTTCTGTAGTTTTGAAAGTCTCTGAGCACTGAAAATATTTCTTTTTTGCTACTCTTCTATTACAGCTAAGGAATAGCCTTTTAAAAGATGTATGCATTGCTCTTACTAGCCTACCCGTCTCCCAAAAGAACTACCTCTCCAGCTGGCTGCTTCTCATCCTCTCTGCCTTAGCTTACAAGTATTCATCAGGAAGTTATCCCCAAACCAGAGCAGACTTACTCTAAAATTATTTAAAAAGATAATACGGTTGATATATCAAACAGGCTTGGGGTATTTTTAGTTCTTGCATTCATTTATATTCTTTTTATTTCTCATCAGCTGTGTGTGATGTGGTATGTTATAAACCCTTCAAATTCCTCGTGTATATAGAACACTCTACTGAAGTGTTGTCTTAAGATATTTTTTGTCACACTGAGGAGATCTAAAGAGTTTCTAAAAAGTTATGTACCTACGTATTTTACATAAATAATGGCATATGTTCATATGAAAGTTAAAATCACCAAGAATTACGCCTCCTTAGCACTTAACATCGGTGGCCCTGTTGTTCCTAGAGATACAGATTTCTAGAATGGGTGGGAGTCCACTCATTCTCTTCCACGGCTCACTGTGTGGGATGTTACCCCTCTCTGCAGAGGGACTGGAGAGATAGGATACTCTGCAGGGTTGACTGACCTAGAACTTGCCTTGAAAAAGGACCCCAGCAAACATGATGGGTTTTGGACACCCTAAATTTGCTTTACCCTAGGTTTGCCCTAGGTGAGGATTGCCTGCAAGCCAAAGGAAGGACATGCCTTACTCTTCAGCTAAAGAGCTGTTACCAAATGCTCATTTGGATTTTCATTCCTGTAAGATATTCTGGCAGTAAACCCTCATCACTTCTTTTGCCTTTCTATAAATTATATTAAGAGTCTTTGTCCTCAGAAAAGAATTAGACCAGCATCTATGGAACTCAGATTCCGGAAAAGAATTTTCATTCATAAACTGTAAAAAAAAACCCCAGTCAATTAAATGCAATAGCATTTTTTATTGGGTAATCTGCAGGAAAAAATTTGATTACTTGGAAATTATTGCTCTAGAAAAGCTAACTTCTTTGTATGCATAATTTTAAATACTTAAAAGTAATTAGGAAATATACTTCATAGGCCATTTTAAAATTAAAAAAAACTCACAATAATTATTGCTATAAAGCATTTTTGCAAAAGTGCACATTCTTGTTTACTGTTAAAGGAAGTTATTCTTCTAGCCTACCAATTTTGTGGCTTTGAACAAAGGCCTAACATTAATTAAACCTAGTTTGGCATCACCAGGTTATCAGGTGTTATACTATAAAGTCAGTGGAAAGTGAATTTTGCATTAGCAGTATCTACAGTTTATTCTTTCGGTTTTTAATGAGTCCTCAGAAAGCCTGATAGATTCGCAAGATATTAATTGCCCTTTGCACATTCCATGTATCTCTGACTCGGGGAACTTAAGATGGCACCAAAAGACCATCTCTGTAAGAAGAACAAAGTCACAATCAAACCAAGCTCTTGCTGTTGGTCAGGGTGCTAATGGGCAAAAAGTTATAGAAAGCCTGTGTCAATGTTATTTAAGAATTCTTTCAACTATGCCTGTTCTCAGCCTGCTCTCCTCATTCCTTTCCCCAGCAACAGCAGACAGAAGTATCTGGCTGAATAGACCTGGAATTTACTTTGTCCCCATACCAACTGTATTAAACTACCAAAACAGCATGCATGGGCACATGCATGTTTAATCACCTTTCTTTGCTCAATTATAACTTTATTTTTAAAGCTACACATTTTCTGGTTTTCTTAAAGATTTTCTGATTTTGTTTTGGTTGGTTGGTTGTTTGTTTTGGTTTGTTTTTCTTTTTTACACAGAGATAGAATGAGCAGCAACATATCAAAGTTGGATAAGTTACAGTAAAAAATGCAATACAACTATGGAGGGTGAAATACCAGAACAATTTGCCCAATATTCCCAGAGTGGCTTGGAGTACCCTTAAATTGTACAAGACTCAAATGGACTTGGATTTGAGAAATTTGATTCAATAAGACCTGTTCTGAGCACATGCTTGAACAAAAATTCCAGACCTACTTTCCATACTCAATTATTCTGCAAAACTGTGGAAGTATTTGCCTGTGTTTTCCATTAAAATTATTTTACAAGATCTGAAACTGCAGAAATAGAGTGAGGAGGACAAAGTACTAAGACTGTAGCCTTGCAATGAGTCCTATCCCTAGAGAGATTTTTGGCTCTTGCTTTCAACACTTCTATTCATTTTCTCTTGAAGGCAAAGCACATAAACACAAATTAAAACCAAAACTCCAAAACTTTCATCCTAATCAGGAAGACACATAGTCTAGGTCCCTCTTTGATCTCATGAATCTTAAGACACTTGTGACAGTTATTTCTGCATTTGGCACCAGTAAAGGTGAAATTAGATTTTAAGCAGAAAAAAAAAGTGACTTGACTACCTCTATCAGAATTCTAGAAAGCTTTTCAGGCCGTGAATGCTCATTTCACAGATGCATCTAATAAAAAGCTTTAGCCTAGCATCATATCCAATTGAGATTCACAAAAAGAACCATTCTCCATCAGTTTGCATAGTTTGTGTCTTCTGTTCAGTCTTCTAGCTCCTGTGAATACTCAGTCCCCATGTAGTTTACACTCAGATTTTAATTTGTGACCGAAAAAAATACACTGAAAGGAAGCTTTCTAACTTGATTGAGCAGAAAGGTGGATAAGACTACACTGTTCTCCTCCTCTGATTCTCCACTGCTGTTTTGTCCTGCTTCCGCCCGTGGAAAAGTCCAGCTCCCAGCCTGTTGCACTGCCAGCCCCTGGGCCAGGTCCTGTCCCTGGGGCTGTGCTGCCTCCTTCAGGGCCCAAGCAGTTGGATCCACCGGGCATCTGTTTCCAGTCTCCATCAATCACTTTAAACCTGCTAGATTGTGGAAACCTTCAACAAAATCCAACTGCTGGATCCTTGCCTTTGTTAGATATACTCAATAGGCAGAACCAAGGAGAGTTGTCTTTTCTTTTCTTTACCCACACAGCATTATCAGCAATTCTGTGTCCAACACAGGCAGTATTTTTCAAGCTTTAATATATACTCAAAATATGTAAGTTCACATTTTAGGTAATGAAATGATGAATTCTTCTATGAAGTCTTTCATTCATTTCTAAAATTGGTTTTAAAAACTAGTAGTGAAAACAGCAGTCAATTCTATCATCGGCTTTTCAACACAACAACAAAAAGAGCTTCACTATTGAAAAAGCACCATGGATAACACAGTGCACAGTTTATTAGCAATAAAGCTAAAACATAATTTTGAAATGAAAATTCAAAATTATATAAAAGCTATCTAAAACCTCAGTAATTAAAAATTCCATTAATGTATAACTTTTTCCTTTGGGACAAATAAAATGAGTTGTCTATATCTTGTTACTTACATATTTATCCAGCATAGAGACAGAACAGATGAGAAATTTGGTCTCTAAAACTATGTTTTGTCAAAATAAAAAATACTAGTGGGTGGCTATGAAACATATTTTGTAGTAAAGGGAAAGAATAATGAACTAGCAAACTAGAACCTGAAATGCCAACCTGCTATTCTATCTATTTTTGCTCAATATACTTTCAGGTTTGATTTTAGAAAGCAAATAAATAAGACTGTGAATCATTACCTTATAACATGAGTTAACCCAGTTATGGATTGTAAATAGATAAATATCAACTGTTCACAGGGAACTAGAGATTTTTATCCAGTTGTGATTGCTTTTGCTTAAAACTTAGAATACTATTTGGATGCTTTTTCAGTAAATAGACACATTCCAAATTGAGATATATGAATAATCCCCTTTTCACTAAAAGTGTTCACTGCTTTACCTCTGCTAATAAAAATGCAAGTTTTGCATTTTCACTTTATGATGCAAGAAGTTGTATATTGACTTTAAATCTATTCTTTTAATGAGAGTGTATTAACATTGGTGTTACTGTTCCTCTGTTTTAGCCACGACCTTCAGCTACAAGGTTTATGCAGCCTAACTGATTATTCTTGTCCACAAGTTTGCACTTATCTATAAAGCAAATCCTGTATCACATTTTTGTTTGGGCTAAAAAACTTGTTTTTACTAAGACCTAAAAAATTCATTTGATGGTAATGTCTAAATACGAAGAAAATTCACATAAAAGCAATGTGATATTCTAACTTGGTCAAAGAGGGTTTTGTTTTGTTGTAGTTCACACACAGGATATTACTATCTTTTCAAATGCTCTCATTTTACAAGCCAGAAAAACCCATGAAAACAGATAATTGCTCAGCAACCACTTCTGTGAATCGTGTTGTGCCCTATGCTGATCACCATAATGTCACAACAGCGTTCTGCTGTTGCCTTCAATGGCATTAGGTTTATGCACAGTGCTTGTCTGCATAAATTATCCCCTGTTGACTGGCGCAGCTCGGAAAGGACTTCTGTTGCCAACAGCTAACAAGCTCTCCCTTTATATCAAGTGCTACAGGTCCATATGTTTGAAGCGGAAGGATCAGAGTTCTTAGATCTCAGATTTGTGAAGCTTGTTAAAGCTTTTTATTAAATTCAGCTAATTTCAGAACTACAGGATGGTAAAATTATTCTGTTTTTGCAATCCAATGATAATGTTCTTTTTTTTTTTTTTTCTTCTATTTACATAATACTTTTGGAAGCTGAATATGAAAACCATGGTGCATTATTTTCCCACAATATTCTGCAGTTCATGCCAAGCTGGTGTTATTTATTAACTGGGGTTGTTTGGACTGTCTCAAATTAGGGTAAAAATGTCTTATAAGCATGTCCTTTCCTTGCATTGCAAGCTGTTATATAAAACTTACAGCAAAATGCATTGAAAAAGGTTTAGATACAAATCAATATAGGGGAAACCCGATACAGATTTTCCACCATATGGAAGGCAATGCATCTGGTGTTGTATTGTAAGAAAAGATTTAATTCTTAACAAGTGAAATCATACTGTCGTTTGCAGAAAAACAAAAAAAAATGCTCAATCAGAATCTCAAGAGATCTGCTCTAAAATACCAGTCACTGAGACAAAATGTCAAAATAGCATAAAAATACAGAGTCTATGCTTTTATCACTTTATATTCCCTCATAAGATTTGTCAGACAATAAAGGGTGACATTACACTTTTATATAAGGTATCTTTTCCAAAAGCGGGGGAGCAGGGGGTTGGAAGAGAGAGAGAATTATATTTCTGACACTGATATTTTGAGAGGTGATTTTAAAATATATATGCACAATTTCATTACCGCAAGCCGAAACTTCCTAAGTAAGGTACATGTACGTAATTAAATTCTTTTTATAAGGGCTTGAAGTTCTTCTTATTGTCGAATATTTTAAACTGTGTCATTGACAGTACAGACAGCTGTTTAGTAATTCAAACAGGACACTGCTCTGTGAATGTCACATCGGGATATCGGCATTTTTCTGGCAGCTGAGATGTTCCCAAACTTCATATTTAACATCATGATGAGGTATTGCCTTATCACTGTGTAGTGTCTACAAATAACAGTCTAAAGATTAGAAAGGATACTTGGATTTAAATGCAACTGACATAAAGAATGCTCAGATATTTTGTATTTCTGTATTATAATAACCAGTTATGGCAAACAATGCCTTTTCATACCAAAATTCGGGTAAAATCTGCTTTGAATTCTACATAAGAGATCAAACACACCAGTAAAGCCCAAGCTAAGGAAAGGTGCGAATTCACGCTGCCCTTCAGCATCATGAGGAGTGCTGTTGTCTCTCTGAACCGCATACACCCAACACACAAGGGTGCTTTTGGTTCTTTTGGGAACCTTGCTGTACCTCCCCTGAGAACTGTAGCCAGTTAAAAAAGAAGGAAAAGGTTCATGGCTCTTCACCTGCAATTACATGTGTGGCAAAACTTTCCAGCCTTAAATCTTGTTAATAGAGTTCAAAAATTCATAATTATTTAAAGTCAAGTCTATTTAAAGAAAGATAGTAAGGACAACAGCGCACTAAAAACAGATTAAACTTATTTGTCACAGTAACCACAAACTAAATACACACAGGGTTTAAGTGTTCTTTGGGCCAAAATGTCATCTCTTCAGGGCATATTTGAAATGGGTGACCCCATTTAAGATAGAGTTGACTAACCCTGCCTGGTAGGATGTAATTTGGAGATAGAAAAAGCTTTCCTGCAATACCCCTAATTTTACTTCTCCTTCTTGTCTAGCTAAATAAGCTATGGAGCAAATCTCTAAGGAAAGGAATGCATAAAGCAGAAAGAAAAGAATGAAAATTAAAACAACATGCAGAGAAAATAAATATCTTCTACTGAAGAATTAGGGTGAATTTTAAAAAAAAAAACCAACAAACTATCAACACATCACCAACTTTTATCAGCACAGTATATAACACATTACACAGCTATACAAGCTATATTTTGTATTTGATGTCTTTTATTTACTTGAAAGCAACATTACTAAGCTTGAGTTGCAACTACATATGAAAAAACTGATTTTCTTAGATGGAGGTGTTACTCAGGCTAGTTTATACTCTCTTCAATAACACCAACTGATGACAGGTGAAAGCGAGTTGTTAATTTGTGAATTTCAGTCTTATATCCTTTTGCTCGCAATATTGAATCTAAATACATTTTCTGATTTTTTCTTAAGTTACACGTGAATGAAACAGCCATCTCTATTAGTATTAGAATATTAAAACTCTTCACAAATCAATCTGTCTGTGGCCAAAATAATGTTTAAACTCTGCAATAACCAAAGCTACAGCTGTAGGTATTATAGGTAGTGTCCGTCTCCTACTGCCAGAACCTAGTTCTGCTGTAACAAAACCATTGTGTCCTGCACAGAAAAATAAAATAGCTTGCTGAGTTATGAAAGTTCATTTTTTTCAGCTGAAATCCATCACATACTGTAATTCAATATATAATGCTAATTCCTGTATCATCACTGCCTGTACTTGCCAATCTCTTTGTACTTGATGAAGTTTACCATATAAGCTTTCAAATAATTAACTAACTCCTCTGAAAACTATTAAATAATGTGACTTTCTGAAAGAGAGACTAAAAAGATTTCCCTCTTTTGTTTATTCGGTTATTTCAAACTCACATTTAAGTGTCTCTTAAGCACGAACATTCAGTACAGCGATACCAGCTGTGTCTACAGAGCCGAAAGCTACAAATTTTAACCTTAGCATTAACAAGATTATTAATCTGGGTTTCCCACATCCCAGATAAAGGCTGGAATCGCTGAAATATAACAAAAACGTAAACCAGTATTGCATCTGTCTTAATGGCTGTTTCTTAAAATACTTACTTTGTTCTTTCAAGGAACACACACAGCTGCTTGTCCTCAGTAAGACACTACAGGTTCCAGATTTTGCATGAGAGGAGTAACTAAATGCTTCTCAGGCATAAAAATTCAAATACATCCCTGTGCTGGGCATTTCCTGACTTCACATCTCTCTGCACAGTGTGTAGATATTCTGGTGCGTTACTCTGAGACAGGCTGCAGAAACCAGTCAGGGGTGCAAAATTACTTATTCTAGTCTCTGTGATCTGTTTTAGGAGATATGCTGTCTCCTAAAGGCACACTCTCTCTGCAAGGTAGACAGTAGAATTTCCTACAAATATGAAAATATGGAAGTTTATTTCATCCCTCCACTCTGTTAGTGCCTGCCTGTTAATGAAACTGTATTTTACCAGATAACATGTAAACAGTTCACATCACAGTGATAATTGGAATAATCAAAAAAATACATTTTTAGTAGTTTCAAAGGTTATGATAACACTTAAACAACGTATTAAATCTGAAACCCTATGTTCAATTAACCATTCACTACAGATTTTAATCCTTAAAGAAAACACACCTAGTTCAAATCTAAGACACAAAATTTTTCCCTGCTAACATCTGGGATGAGACTTACTGAAAAACATTCACCTGAACCATACTTTGCAACCAAAGCAATTGCTTTGAAATCTTTAGGGATTTCCCAGAAAATACTGCAACTGAAATTCCAAGAGGAAATCATTTTTGTCATGTTTAGATAGTATTTATTTTGGATTGACTTGTTTAAAGGTTGTTATTTTGCAGTGTATGAGCGCTGTTTGTGTTGTTCATAAAGATCAGGATGGATGGTTGACTGAAACACAATGAAAAATGAACTAATTTGGACAAAAGAAGCAAACTGTTTATGATCAGAACATCACTCTTATAAAAGATGATGAAGCAAGGGTTAAATATAGGGATTTAGAGCTCCACAATTTTCCTGGTCAGGGCAACTGCCATTAAAGAAGAGTTACCTCAGAAGAAAGGTACAAAAAATTGCATGAACTTTCAGCATATTTTCAAAACATTTAGGAAGCTTAGACAAGCCAAGACAACAGAGATTAAATGCCAACCTAGAAGTTAAGCTAATCTTGATGCCGACGTGTGAAAAATACACTTATTTTTTACTTTTATTTACTAGTTCATGACAATATGAGGTAAAAGCAAGTATGTTATCAGTTCTGAGATAGGGAGATTGCAAAAGACATTGAACATTTTGACGATCAGACAATAATGCTAATATTGATTGCTCCTAATTCTCACATAAAAAAGAGCTTCAGTTTACGTATAATAAGTCAATGGACAAATGGAATTGGTTTTTTTGAAGAAGACTTATGTGATTCTAGATGTGATTTAAAGATCAAAATTCCCTAGATTTTTGGGAAATCTCCCACCTGTGGTAACATTTCACCAGCTCTATGTAAGTAAATTACAAGTATTCCACGACAATGACATCAAAATTACGTTCTTCAACCAGCATCAACATTTTTTTCTCCACTTACGTTATGTATAAGTTAAATTCTTAACCTTCAGTTATAATTGTAATTATCACAAGACTAATAAGACAAATTAAAGCAGCCTATGGTGTCACACTAACAGGACTCTGCAAAATAACAGAATACATAGTTAAGTACCTTCCAAACCAAAAACTCTTAAATGAACACTTGGAGTGACGATTCAGTCAAACACTAAAACTACTAGATAAGATATACGCGAAATATGCCAATAGGAGGGGTAGTAGTATTTGTATTAATCACAATTTATGCAAAGAGAGCGTAACACTCTAAATAGCTATTCCAACATTTCTGCTGATACTATTTTTTTAAGGACTATTCTTTTTATGCTTTTTATTTCTTATTATTTCAAAATTGTTTACACTGGATCTACTTGGCCCCTTTTTGCTTTTGAGGTTCACCTCTCAGTCAACAGCCCCTAAGCTCCTTGCTGCAGCCACAAGTAGTTTATACCAATATTTCTTGAGTTAAGCTGAGCCAAAGTCCACACCAACATCCATTTCAGACTTACCTCATTTAAGAATTTCTTATCTCAAAGACATTGCATGTCTGAGTCATTTACACTCTTTAAAGAAGATCTGCAACTCTTCTATTCTGTTTGGAAAGGAGACTAATACCACTGAACTTAAGAAACAAATTGAGGAAAAATAATTTGCCATGACCTGTATATCAGTGTGAACACACTCCTCCAAGTGCATGTGAATGGTTTCTACAATAGAAGACATACTTCTGAGGCAAGAAGCTAAGACAGATGTCCAATCTATATGAATATTTAATTGTAGAACACTACATCAGATTTTTCATAAATGAACTGAATCATCTGGCTATTTGTGACATAGATTCTTCCACCTTTCTACAAAGTTCAAAACTCTAGTGACTGCCATTCATGCTTTTCTCTGCTACAAGACCATGCTTGCCAAGAACATCCACATTCATCTGTCACACAGTACACATAAAACATGTTCTCTTTCTGAAACTCAGTGTTCTTGCATTACATCTAAGGTAGGGCTGTGTCAGTCAAGGTAAGGTTTAGACTTTCGTTGTAAAACTATAAAAATACAAATATAGGAGGCACATTCTAACCTTCAAAAGAATTCAGAAGAAATAGAAGGTTTGTTGTAAATAAAAGGTATGCACTACACAAGAGAGTATAAAAACTCATAGAGGTGGCAATTTTCAAAGTGTTCTGCAAAGCTTATCAAACGAAATTTATTACATTTGCACCTGACAGCAGTATTGCCAACATTTTAAAGTTCCAAAACACTGACTCATGAGAAGAAGGAGAGTAAAATTCTCTCTTTCTCACCTCTTCGCCTCCCCACTTTATTGCTGTTGCTGCATGTGAACTTTTTGCTATTGCTGTTTTGTATAACTTCTCACCTAGATGCTCCTTAAAATCCACAGGAAATAATAAAGAAAGTTCAGAGGATGTACAAATTTAGTTGTCAAGAAATCCCACCTTTTTATAGATAGCTTGGTTATAGAAAGCAATAATACAAAAGAAAATAAATAGATAGTATTGGATTGCATTCTTGCATTTGAATTCTATTTTGCATGGACACCTGTAGAACAGGGTTCTGGGAGTCAGGCAGTCATTAATCTGATTTATACCTTCCAAGAAGGGGCATACGCTCCTCTCATTTGTTCCACATATTAGCAGCTAGTAAGCAGCAAACCCAATCCCAGGATACTAGTTCAGCTTTAGCTAAGATGGTTAATTTGTTAGACTGCAATTCTTCTGTAAAGAGTTAAATATTTCTCACTATTCAGTTGGCTGACATCTGCGGTTGGCAACACCTGACAGTGCACTTAATGAGTTCACCAGTGTTTCCAGTGGAACTGCTTACTTCAGTAATTGCAACATTACATTTACTGTAGGAAAAAAAAGTGCTAACCTGAATGCAATGAATTAAAAAGGTCAGTAAAATAAATGATACTTTTTGCGCTAATATACTTAGTCTGTAAATGGTAAAGAGAAAGGAAGACAAAACATTTCATACATAAATTTTCACTGACACATATTCACTAGAATATTTATATCGTAAGATTTTCTATCATTTAAAAAAGAGTACTTTCCACTCATGAACTTTTTGACAGCTAATAAATTATATCATATCAAATTAACTTAAACAAAACAGTTGTTTATCCTCTCTTTAAACATTCCTTAACCTTTATATTCCTGGTCAGCAAACATTTGAAAATAATTCTGTTGTTTGACTGCAAGCTTGAGTGATTGAAAAACAAAAGGGAAACAAGATTTGCACATTAGCTGTAGGCTTCCCTGGAATATGTACTCTTGCCAAAGGATACTGTCATCCTAAAACGGAGTCAAGGCTTTATTTGAAGGGTACAAGAATCACTCACAAGCCTCATTCAAAGCAGCTTAGCAAAAGTATAAGTGAGGACTTACAGACACTGGTTTCATTGTCTTTAGGGATCAGGCTCTTATGCTTCTAAAAGTGCATAAGCACTGATGCCATCTGTACCTATTGAGGAAGGTAACAGCAGCTTAGGACTCATTTGTTTCCCAGAAAAATACATTATTTTATGGTGTTTTGTGCATATTTGACTCAAATATGACTAAGACAATATTATTTTAAAAGAACTATCTCATGTAAATTACACTTTCTGCTGTTTTTTAAAAACTTAAATATATTTATGTAAAATAATTAGTGCAGTCATTAATATTAGCATTTGTTCTAAAGGATTATCTGCTTTGTCCTAAGTGGCTGGTAAAATGTATCACCAAACTTTAGCCATGATGATAATTCCCCTACTCCCTATATCTACAGTGTTTTAGCCATGAAGATAATTTTCTCCCCAAAGCACAGAAAATAGCAATAACCCTATCTACGGATCTGGGAAAGCATTATCTATTATATTCTAAAAATTAATAAATAATAGAATAGAATCTACAATTTGTATCACATAACTATTTTTCACGTATTTATTAATTCTTTTGGATCACCATTAACGTGCCATAAATATGTTATTGATTGTGTATACATTATTCAAAACGAACAGTTTCATAAAAATTAATCATGAGAACAAATTCAGTTTTTCAGATGTGTTTTGACAGCTCTAAATCCCACTCAAGAAGGACAGCATATCTGGAGGCTCACACGTCATAAGGAAAACAACATTCTCCATTTAGGAATTAAACCTAACGTACTCATCTTTCTGGCAGGACAAAAACATTTTCGAAATCTCACAGGGGGAAAAAAAAAAAGGCAAATAAATAACAAAGACCAAGACACAAAATAAGCTCTCTTTAAAATATCCTTACCAAAGTTTAAGTTCTGTAATGAAAGTTTTGATGCTTTATCATTGTTGAAGATTAGTATGAATATTTTCTGTAATCCGACACTTACAAATATAAAAAAGAATTAGATTTTTATATATTACCATTTAAAGATATCAAGAGCCTTGTTTGGCACTGAAATTTTAAATAAAATCAGAATTCATAATCAAGGACATTTTCAAAGTCACTTTAAAACTATAATTTCCAACCATCATTTTACATTATAGAATGGAATATTCATTTGAAGAAACTAAATATAGGATATCTCTTTATTCTTTCTCATTCTAAGGCTATCTTTGGTATCAAAAATGCTCCATTTACCCATAATTATCTTTTCACACAGTGTTCCCAGATGTAGAACTCCCAAAATGCAATTCCACTCATCTGCACCATGGTTGTGAGAAAGATTGAAGTATATTAGAGATTATGAAATACATTCTGTACTTTTTATTGAAGTATCTTATGAAAATGTGTACACTGTGATTTAGCACTTAAGTAAATTACCTCAAAGACAACATCAAGTTTTTCACCAATGAAATAAAAGGAAACCACTGTGATTGATGGTATTGGAATTCGCTATCATAGAATATATTTTTCTATTGTCACACTCTTCTCAGTCTCATAGGAGGGACAAATACTCTGTAAAATCATGACAGCTAGTAATGCCTTTAGATGTATGGCACATTTCATACTAAAGGTCTACTGAGAGTTCTGTATGAAGGCAGTGGAATAAAAGACATAGCATCACGTAAATGGCAAAGTATGCAAAACCAAACTAAAAAAAGACTCGAGTTTACAGCAGAACCACCCACACGTTAATATTACAAATGGACATGCAATTGTTGTTTCACTGCATCTAAACCCTATGATTATGTCTACCTTTAATCTCCTTGGCTGTCAATGCAAAATTCAAGTACACTAATTTCAATATTTTTTTCATTGGATTCTGCATATTTTAATCAGACAATATTTGAAATGGTTTCATTGAAGTAAATAAATGAGGGAAATAGTACTATTCCATCAGATTTTCATGAGATATCATGGAATAATCTACGGGATTCCTACACAGGTACTGTGCTGCCACATCTGAAGAAAATTTTGTTAAAGATTGTAGAACTTATTAAGTGCCATAATATGTAAGCTTATTCAGTAAATGCAGATAAATAACAAAAGCCTTTACAAACGGAGAAAATACATGACAAAAGGTAAACTGTTGCTATTCAAAAGAATGAATTAGGATAGTCAGTAAGTCAACCATCTGGACTTTACATGTCGATAGCTGAATATGAATGATTAGCAAGAGAAAGAAGCCTAATTTAGTGTGTTTCATTTTACAAGACAGCCATGGCAGAGGAAAGATTTACCTCATTATTAAAAGAAAACTGGTTAGAACCTATTAATCATAGAAAAGTACAGATGAAGTTACCAAAAAAAAAAATATATATATATATATATATACA
>VZTE01006358.1:795989-815892 GCA_013397775.1 Eulacestoma nigropectus | reverse complement strand
AAAGACAAAAAAAAAAAAAATATATATATATATATATATATAAACAGACAAAAATGCTTAATGAATTTTTACTTTATAACTGGGAAAGTAAAAGTAGTGATGAAATATGACACAGAAAATTAAAAACCTAAAGCTCAAAAAAATTGCACATTTGACATAGATTTGTTCATAACACCTGGCCTGTAAGCTAAACCCCTCCTTTAAATGACAAGACTGGCTCTGAATTATGTGGAAGTCATTAAAGTATCACCTAATTGCCTTTCTTTATATTTGAATAACTATAACAAAACCACCTCATGGTGAAAATGCAAAAGAAATGCAGATTACTTTTAATTAAAGACTACACAATAGTATTTTTGCCTCAGAAGTTAAAATAAAAATAAAAAACTAATTAATTCAAAAACCTGAGGCCATTGCTTTCTTCTATATTTTCTTGAGCAATGTTCTCTTTTATATGTTCAATTTCAGAGTTTGTGTGTACAATTCAAGTGCATGCTTTGGATACTGTGCTTCTAAAAGAAAATCAATTATAAACACTGGTTTGTGCAAAAAAAATTGAAAGAGAAATTTTATCAGTTTTTCTCATATTCATGTAACATATATGTTTACCTCTGTCAAAAAGTCAGCATTTGCATGTGTGCTATAAGACAAATGAGATACAAAATAAAACTCCATTCAATATAAAACTTTCTACTGCAAAGACCATTGCTCACATACAAAACGTCATAGTTTTCTCCATCCACCGATTTGTATGAAATTTGCTACAATTGATTTTAGTAAGAAAGGATTTTCTGTACATTTCAGTTCCCCAGGCGATAATAAAACCAGTACACATCCACTACAGAGTGTATATACAGTGGGCTAGCAATCTCTTGGTAAGGGTAAGAGCAAAATAAGAATTGCAACAGTTCCCTAAATGCTTAGAAAATAATATAGCGTCCACTGAAACACTGGCTATTAGAAATCAAGCTGCCTCTTCTCACATGGTGGTGTAAACAATGAAGGAGAAAAGGGACACAAGCTTTCTCTTGTAATACTGGGGCTTTTAAACTAGGTTTAATTATTCGATGAACTTATGTTCAAGGAAATCTATCCCTGGTTTAGGGGAAGTCTTGTCTGGATCACATCGGATTCTATCTGAGACTTGCAGCAGGAGATGAGTTTGTCTTTACTTTGGCTGCAAGTCCTAACAGTTCATTATTGCCACCGTTTGTTTTAACTCAGTACCCTCAAGACTCTTCTCCAAAAGGCTTTGAAATAGTTCACTTATTCTCAGAACATTCTTTTCAAATAAGATATGAACACATAGCTAAAAGAATGGGAGAAATTAAAAAATTACGTTTCGTAAAGTAAGTCATCCTAATATATAATTAATGATGAAATAATCTTCTGTTTATGGGAGTTGTAATTAACTCTCAGAAAACTGCAGATGTCCATGCAGTCCCATTTTAAAGAGGAAAAGAGAAGAGATGGGAAAGTTTCAACAGACACACAAACAGAAGCAAATATAATACAGTGAGATGCATTTTGTAGAGCTCTACTTAGAGTTCTCTTATTCCACCCCTCTCCGCAACTACTAGTGAGTTTATAGCTGTTAGTCAGTAAATCATAGCATCTGCATATTTTGCACAATTTGCAGTGTTGTGTTACATATGATGGGAGGCATTTGCACATACCCAAAAAAGCCTTTGTCACAAGAAAAATGAGTGCAGCACAACGCCAGAAGAAAATACTGCTCTAACACAGTGTGGATATAAAATATAACCCCTACACGCTGACTTAGTTACCACTTGAAAATACAAATGTTTGTATCTTGTTATTTGTGGTAACCTTAATCTTAGTCAAACTCTGTCTTTGGTTTGATATTAAAGACCTGCGAGAAGTGACTGATCTTGCACTGCCATCTCAATATTGTTCATATACTCAGCAGTCACTTTGTTGTTTTCAAAATGTGTTTCTATTTTGACAGTTTTAAGGTGAAGCAGTACTTCAGAGATTCTACCCACATCTTGAATGACTGTATATTTAAGCTGCTTTTTTTTCTAAGGGCTTTCTTTGAGAAATAAAAGCAGGAACACTTGGAGAATTCACACTCTTTATGCACAGAGTAAATCATTTAAATTATAGATGCTCTCTATGGAAAACAGAGCATATTTAGACCTAAGGCATTAGAAAAGAAAGATAGGTACTTTAGATTTATATCCTCAATAGAAGATACTTAGAAATTTTCAGGCAGGATATACTGCAAAGTCTACCATTATATTACTGTTTCCTGTCAATGACTACACAGATTATTCAGTGTGCCCAGAATGAAATACTGGATTTAAGATCATTTCCCCAGGAAGAAGATAAAAAGCGGCTGACATTCAACTCTGCTTCCCATTCACTCTGAAAGTTACTTTGTCTCTTACCTTGACAGACTTCACCTTTTACCATTTACTAAATTCCTTCTGTCTTACCTAGCAGCTGTCATGTCTTAGGAGAGGGGAGTGAGCATTTCCTCAAAATAGCCACACCAAAATTTCATGTTTGAGTCCTAGCTTTAACTGGCTATCAGGACTACCTGCTGGTACCTTTCCAGCCTCCTACACATGCATACTGCCCCATTTGCAGAAAAGAGCCTTGAGTGTGCCTGGACTGCATACGCCTGTCCTGCTTTCCACTGGGATAGAATTCATTTTTCTTCTTAGAAGCTAGTAGTACTAGCTTCATGTAGCTAGTACATGCTGTGTTTTGGATTCAATAGGAGAATGTTGATAATCCACAAATGTTCTGGTTACTGTTAAGTAGTGCATATCCTAAGCCTAGGACTTTTCCATTTCCATGCAATATTGGGACAGCTGACCTGAACTGGGCTCAAAAGGGCCAGTCACAGCTTGAGGGCAGGCTGGACACCAGTCAGTGGGTGGTGAGCAATTGTATTGTCCATCACTTGCTTTTTTCTTGTCTTTTCTCTTTTTTCCTCTCATTTTTAGTAGTAGTAGTAGTAGTAGTAGTAGTAGCAATCGTAGTTTAAATGATTAAACTGTGCTTATCTCAATCCATGAATTTAAGGGTTTTTATCCCTGATTCTCCTCCTCATCCCACCATGGGGGGGGAGTTGTGCCACCATGTGCTAATGTGCTAATCAGTGAGGAGCTGTGTGGTATTTAGTCACTGTCTAGGGTTAAACCATGACAACATCATATATATATATATATATATATATATATATATCCCAGAACACACCAGAAAACGCTCAGAGGTTGTACACAACAGGCTGTTTGGGACCAAGTGCAATTGCTTTGGGAGTAAACCTGAAGCAGTCATGTGGAGTATTTCTCTAAGTTTGTACGAAGTGGGAGAGGATTGTACTGACTTCCTCAGGCAGAAAGACAGCACTGGAAATGTTCATGCAATATCCATAAGCAATAGTTAATCATTAGAGAACAAGTAACACGTAATTCCTCTATTTGTATTGCATGATACCAGAAGGGAAACTGTAGATTTTGCAAACACACTGAAGAACAGCAAATTAACAAGAGCTTTCTGCATACGCTAACCTTGACTGTCATGCTGCCATGACTGTCATTGATTTCAGTCTAAAGGAGAGTCACAGACTGAATTATATGCTGCAATACTAGTCTGTGATACATTTAGATTCTTTCTCATCTATGTTTTTTCTATAGACAAACAGTTGTGAAGTTTATGGAGAGGATTAAACAACTGTAACAGCTTGCAAAAATATTTCTTTCCCCCAAATTTAGTAAAAACTGCTAACTATGATTATTTGCTCTCTCAGCCAACTATAGTTATGATACTATTATCTCATCTGTGAATTTCTATAACATGAATTGTTATTTAGAGTGAAAGTAATAAAGATTTGAAATTACAACTTTCTGTACGCAGTCTTATGAAAGTATTTTCATGGAGTTTTTGTGATGCTGTGATGTATTCTTTCATACAGAAAACACCTTAGCAAAAGGAACTGTGAATCCAGTGCAAGATAGCAACTGTTCAGAAAGTTTCAGAAACATGACTGTACTGGATTCCTCATGTGATACATATCCCCACCACGCCTTTTGTCAAGAGCTTTTAAGTATTTTGATACTATGTTCTAGTAGCAATAAACATCTAGACAGAGGAGAAGAATAATAAGAGGGAGATATCAGCAACAACATAACTTTTGAACTCAAAGCTATCATTTTTGGTGCTTATTGCTGTATTACCATTTTGCTCTGTTTTAGCTTGAATTTAACACTTGTTTTTTTTCATTATTGCTTTTGAGAACAGCAAGAAAACTTTTCTGAGTCCCTTTCACACTCCATTACTTCAGTAAAAGAACCACGAAGTTTCTTATCAGTCATGGATATATAGATATAGATACAGATAGATATAAACACAAGTTAATGCGGAATTTCACTGATAGCTTCACTTCAGGTAGTCAGGTTATCAAATTATGTTTTAAGGTTGAGGTAATTTTAAAGGCCAACAATAAAAGTATTGAAATCCAAATTCTTCTTTATGACTGAAGACAGAAGAACTATTGCTGTATTCCTTAAGAAGTCATTTTTGATGGCTTTATTACAGCATTCACTAATCCCAACAGAGGAAACAAATCCCCAGATAACTGGGAAAAATACCAAATATGAAATCCAAAGGATTAAATATAGCTTTCAAATAAAAGGCTTGAGTGAAAAGGCAGCACAGTAGTAAAATCTGCCCCCAAGTTTTTATATTACTTTGGGGAGGAAGAAAAAGCAACAGTTTAGAGAAAAATATGAGTTCTGTTCCCAAAGTATGGAGCTTTCTTCACATAAAACCATGTTGCTGAAAAGAGGAAACAAACCCGCAGAAAGAAAAAACATGATACAAAATTTTAAATGTAGAAAGTTAATCACTTCTAATAGTTCAATTTACTTACACTTAAACTATATATTTTTTAACCTATTGGGGACTGTGGTGAATTCCAATCAATGTAAGTAGCCTATGGTCAAAGATAGCTTTTATCTTTTATAGACCCTTGCTAAACTACAGCCTTTCCTGTTGCATCGTGACCTGCAGATTGAGTGCTTTGCCTTTATCACTTTGAGATTGGATTAGTCACTGCACAGGAACTGCCTACAAAGCTCTTCTGCTACCAAACTGCAGAGGCAGGATTTATGTCTTTATACAATGAAAAAAAAAGTGCCTACCATCCCTGAACTGATAAGAAGGAGTTAAATACTAAATTTAATAAGCTCCTCATTTAGGGTGTTACAGCAAACCTGGAAATAACAGTCTTTCAGAATATTTTATTATGGTCTTATATCTTGAAGTTGATTAAAACATGAATTCTGATCTAACTCTGGAAATAAATACAGCAAGCAATCTGCACACTTTGGTTTGGAATATCCTATCGATTTGTAATCTTCTATCATTTGACACATATTCCGGTTTTAGAAGGAAATTGGTTTACATTTATATGAGACTGTTTCTCAGTTTAAAATAGAAATACTAATTTAGAACTGAAATTAGTGGATTCCCACCAACAGTTTCAAGAGGCTCGTAGTTAACATACACATATGGCTTGATCATTAAACCTACATTTTATCTAACAACTCTGGAAAGTCTGACAAAAACGTATCAAAACGAAAAATGTTGAAAAATAAGTTCAGAAATCGGACCAAAGTACATATTATAACAGTAAACTCCATGTCTAAATTAATTCTTGGAACTCCAGCATTTCATGAAGTGCAGTGTGGTTACATGGACCTACAGAGCATGCCAGCCATAGGGCTGACCAGGGCTGTTGGTATGTGAATCTTAAGTCATACAATGGAAAAAGTGGAACTGAGACACTGGAGCAGCTTTCCATTTTTCTCTAATTGTGGAGCAATTATTGAATACTAGCCATTAGTATACCAAAATTAATTAAGAAATGAGAACAAAAGTAATGAGCAGAACAATAAACAGTTCCTAGCTCCAAACGATTAAACTGTCTAGACAGCTGGATGCAATTCAAGCTGTTCCTCAATTTCCAACTGCATGTGCCTATGTGTGCACATGCTTTAAAAAGTTGCATTTTTATAAGAAGTGATTCAGATGCACTTTATAGTTTAAAGTAATCTGATTGGTTTAAACACAGAGTAAAACATTACAACTGAATCATAAAATTTTGAGAACTGCTGTGTCCTAATAAGCAAGAAAGAGAAAAAAAAAAAGTGATTTTAATGAGGACATAGAGAAGAAAACGTTAATCTATCCATATGTTTATAATTGTTCCGCTCTGGCAAACAACATTGAACCTTTGGGTATAAAATGTAAGCGATAAACATTTGTAAATATGGAGGGAAAAACCCCACCAAACCAGCATGACAATTTCATATTAATTTCTCAACACAGCAAAGGATAAGGTCGCAATAATAGGCTTAAAGCTAATGACATATTTTTTGTTTTTTCGTTGGATACAACTTCATGAGCTCTTATAGTATCAATGATAACAAAGCTTCAAAGCAAAAGCAATAGCTATTAAAAGGCAAACAATTAGGACCATGACCTTACTTCCCCTGAAGACATAAAATAATCAGATAACAGAGAATTGGAAAAGTTAAGATTTACAATGCTATAATGAAAACAGGTACCCCATTTGGTTTAAGTGTCTGTCCAGCCACAGGTTTAATTCAAAGAATGTAGTCTTTGAAGAGGAAGGGAATGAATCCAGGTGAAGAAGTGCTATAGAATACTTGCCATGGAAAAATGTAAAAATGTACAGCTATCCTATTTTTTAATATCTTCTAGAAAAGCTGATTTTTTTTTTTAAGCTTTTAAATTTGAAGAAAATCTTTTGGATTTGCATGATAGTGCAATTGTGCTTGCTGCTTGGAAAAAGCTGGTAGTCTGAAAAAGAGGAAAATATGGTGATAACGGTTGCCAGCAAAGGGCTTTTTTTTTAAGCCATATGCTCTCCAGTTTCTTACCATCCTCTTTAGCAAGATATGCATTGTCTATACACAGCAAATATTAATTTTGGAAAGTATGGTTTTCAAAGACTTCCATTTGTCACATGCTTGGCTCCTGAGTTTTCCATTGGAAACTACCTTTTTGATGACCTCTCAAAGTTTTTGATCTGAAGGAAAAGAGTGAATCACAATGACCAGAGGCTTTGGACAGCTTTGTGGGGAAAAAAAAACCAAAACCAAAACCAAAACCAAAACCAAAACCAAAACCAAAACCAAAACCAAACTACAGAATAAAATTAAGCTAACAAAAAAATTAATTGCATTTTCTGAAATTTAAAGGAAGGTATTTGCAGTGCAAAATGTATTTGTAAGATGCACTAGAAAGAGACATTGTTGAAAGATGAATAAATACGGACTGGCAAGGATATGAAATACCTAATTGTAGGAGGGTGAAATATCCAGAAAAACATGTGTCTAAACAACTTTCTTGAACAGCAAGCCCAGGGGCACTGCTGTATAAAATCCAAAAGACTTCCTTCTTAATAAAAATCTTGAGCAACACAGATATTAATTAAAAAGATATGCTTCCAGGCAATAAGAACTGAAGGATCTTTTAAGCAGATACCTTCAAAAATGGTACTAGCAAAGTAGCTTTAAATTACAGCACAGAATATTAAGGCAAGTGCTTTCATGAGAAGTGCAAGAGCAGAGAGTTGGGGCAGTGACCCATTTGTCAGTGGTCTAAGCCCATGAGTCAAAGCCTAGAATGTCAAATTTACGAGGTTACTCTGGCCTTTATTCACAAACACAATCATTTCATATCTTTATTTGTGGGAGGCATAAACCATTTATTTTGATTGCCCCACAGCGCCTGACAGCTTCCCTAGTCTTTTGAGAGAAGAGAGAATTATTTTTCTGTTACAAATATATCCTGGAAAAGAAATGAAGTGCAAGCTTTCTATCACTTAGACTGTGATTAACTTGCTTACAGCAGATTTTGCATTGCATTTCATTTGCTTAGGGCTAGTTTCTGGCACTGTCAATTACACTGAATCATACAGAAATACTAAGTTATAGAAATCACATGATTTGTTAGTGCCTCTGCAAGTGACAAAATCAGCATGCATAAAATGGTCTTTCATTCCTTCTGGTTCCCTCATGGGGGATAACATAAGGTAAAGAAGCAGAACAACTTAAAGCTAAGTTAAGTTTCCTTTCTCACTCATCAGAGGCTTTGCTATCTGCGTTCACCATCTTACTAAGAGCTGCAAAAAGTCATCCTGAAAGGAAAGGTAAAGCAATGCAGGTGTCGAAAAGAGATGAATAATGTGGCACCAGTGACTTGTGCTTTGAAGTATTAGTGGCTTCAGATCTTGGATCCTGATGACCAGTTTCCTTATTCAGATATGACACGTTGCAAACATCCAGAAACTTTGATGGCTTTCAAGGAGCTGTTTACACAATCCAAGCATCTCCAGGTTGCAGTTCCATTGCACCCAGAATACACAAGAAGGTTTTAAAAGTCTGTATGGAGATAACTACACTATATTTTTAGTGTTCAGATATTCTCTGAGTAGGAAAAATTCAAAGCTGTGTGACTAGAGAAGATTTACAATCTCTTTCTATTCTTTAGCTTCCAGTTGCACAAAACTTGTCTAAAATGGCCTTCTTTGAAAATAACACTACTGGATAAAATCAATTGGCATATTTTTTAAAGAATGCATGTGTTTGAAAGATTACTTTCCTCATACATAGCACACTATTTGCTGAAAAGGTCTTGAACCTCCGTTAAAAATAGTTCATTCTGTCAGGAACTTTCGAAGACAAAAATACCTATTTACTCTGTAAATGCCTGAGAAACCTGGAAAATGAGGCACTGTTCTTGGTAGCTCTGGGTAATCTATAATTGCTTCGAGTATATAAACAGTAATTTAGTCTTTGCATGGGGGAAAATCCAGAATGAGTATATAAGTTGCATTGCTAACTCATTAAAAGATTAAAATATCCCATTAAAATTAAATTAAAGCCTATTAGGGTTCATCAGCACATTTGGACACCTACCCTCAACTACAGATTTCAATCTTCACGTATCATGCCCCACTAACAAGCCTCACTGCTAGTGAAAGCCTGTACTAACACAGCTCCATAGTCAGAGATAGGACTTGGCTCTCAGCTGGTGGTGGAATCAGGGCAAGAAGGGCACATGCTTTGCTACCAGACTTTTAAATTTATCTGGGATCTTGGCTTATAAGCCAAGCTGTCTTCAAAATAAAGACTAAGAAATAAACACTTTCTGAAGAGTGAAATAACATTCAGCTACTACGACAGGAAATACACTGGATTGTCCCAAGTGTTGTGCCTGGTTGACTAATGAAGAAATACAATAAGCTAACTGTTAGCATGCCAAAATGTGATGGCTCCAATATAGAAAGCACAAGCTTTCTCAGTGAATGTAAAAAAAGAAATCTTTGCATATACTAAAACACAAAAATCTATACAAAATAATCGAAAGTCAAATCCTGTAATTCTGCTGATCCCTTTATACAAATATTACCAAATCACATAGTTCCCTTTCTACCTGTATCTGACAAATTTACAGGGAATGGGTAATTTAGACATACTGGAACAGGTAAAGGTGGCTGATACATGGAATATATCTACCAGGTTGTGAAATTAGACTGCACAATAAAATGAAATTAAATAATACATACTCTCTTAGAAAACAGATTTCTCAAAACTATCTCAAAAGTTTTGAAGATAGACTGCTTTTCTATTTAGCTTACATTTAATTCTGAGAAAGCCTAGAAAATTTAGGTCCCTTTTAGGACAAAGGATCATGGCTAGCAGAAGCCGCAGAAGAAGTACTGAGATCTCAACTAAAGAAAAGAAGACACAAATGTCCATGTTTAAACCATTTTCTAAATAAAGGCAAAATTGTTACACTTCCCCAGTGTATGATCTTACCCATTTTAGAATTAGCACCCTTTGATTTCAGGGTTATTGGCATTTTCTGGTTTTATTCACAGTATGAAGATTTTGATGCTACATTTCTCTTTGGCTGCATTTAATTCTATAGCATTCTCTACTTTCACACTGCTGTCATTTATCTAGATGGCCAAACATATTTCACTTCAAAAATATAATCTCTGGAAATTTTTATGACCAGTAAAAGAATATCTGGTTATGAAATGGAACCAACTGTACATCACATAATGGAAAAAAAAAAGGGGGATGTTGAGAAGGAATAACTTGAAAGATTAAGTGTACCATTTTATGCCAATTACAGAGAAATAAATGAAACTGAATCTCTGCTATGCAAGCTATGGCACATAAAAGTTTGACTAATCAATTTAGGGAGAATTTTCTATATATCATTCATTTTGCAACCATTTTCTCCACTCTGTATGCAACAAGAATTTCCACTTCCTCACAAAGTACTCTCCTATCAGTTTCTCCTTTGGGACTCAAAAAGCAGTTATTGACAAAAAGTTTAAAAAGCCAGCAAATTTTTTTTCTTTTTCCTGTTTTTTCTTTTTTTTTAATCTTAAGCTTGAATACCCATTAAATAAAACTAAAATCCATGCAATATCCATAAGAAATGAAAAAGTAAGCTATGTCCTCAATTATAAGCAACATTAATTTGTCTACATGTGCATCAAGTATTTTCATAGACCTCATCACAGAGGAACTTTTACATTATCACATGTAAGGTACCTCATTTCCTATGCCCAAGTATCTATATAATGGAATGAGGTTCATGTATGAGGAAACGTGAAAAATGCAAAGTGCATTCAAGCTACTTTGATGTTTCCTCTGGCTTAAAAAGTGTTATTATTGAATCTTATTTTTCTGAAGTAATTGCATCCAATTAAAAAATATCCTCCAGTTTACATCTATTATTGTTAAGACAAAAGATATAAATAAGGTTAAAGGCATATAGGAAGAATATTTTTTCTGTTGTTGTGTGTTTCTCCTTGACAATATTTTACATTCTTTCATAATTAATATTTCCTGTCAAAAGTAGCTTCCATTATTCAATAAAACTTTAAAAAAAAAGTTGGTGTACAGAAGGTAACATCAACGATGTAGAAAACAAGCATTTAAGAATTTCAAGCGTTTTCTCAGCAGAATCATCTTCTAGTCTTTGAATGAACTAGACAGTTCATTCTGTAAGAGACTGCTTTGTTTCACTGGAGGAAATGCTTATTTTTGCATTTGCATCCACCTGAAGACATCTGCAGCATCTCCATTTGATAAAGTCCTAACACACTGCTGGTTTAGTTAAATTCCAATTTTCCTTTCCACGATGAACTTCATTATAGATCGCCAGTTATTTAATTCAATAAAGCAAGCCTAAGTCATATAGTCTCTATACTTTGTTTGTAAAGGACTCTGCATAGTAAATGGAAAGGTTTTATTATTTGCACTCCCTTCAGTGGAGAAAATGTTCAAGTTAAATAATGCAATTAAAGGTGAGAAGAGAGTAATTTTCTACATGCTCTCTCTGGTGATTTTATCAGTAGGAGTCTTAAACCTTTAAACACTTTCACAGTAGCAATCTGTTCATTTATCACTCGGAGGTTTTATTTTAGCAGTCATTACACCCTTCTTCAACACACTTCTTCTAAATGTCATAGGCCTATAGGAGGCCTGACATATACCTGAGATACCAATTCTTAATTCTAACAACTTTAACAAACAGTAATTATATTGTTTGAAGCCAGTGGGGTTCCACAAGGTTTCGTTTAGAGTTTTAGCCTGTGATATCCTGGCTAAGCAATGTGTACTGTTTTGCTTCCAATATAAAAATCACAGCTTTCACAGAAATCAAAATACGAATCAGAATGTAAGTTATATTTGCCGTCAACAGTTAATTCAACGTATTATATAAACTGTTCAAATACAAAATTTTTATTTACTGATACATAGATACAACTCCTATCAGAGGATCATTATCTGCAGTAGCTTATCTGCATCATTAGACTGATCTTGGAGTCCGAAAATCTGATTTTCATTGAAAATACACACAAGTTACAGAGCAACTGTGAAAAGTTTTCCAATACAAATTTAGATTACTATTATACCCAAAAACCTTCAGATGCAAGCAAATAATTTCCTTATCATTCTGTCATTTATGACATCTAATTCTAGAAGGTTTCTGGGTTTAGTTCTAAAAAAAATTTTTTCCGCTTTGGGTTTTTGTGGGGTGTTTTTGAAATTAGGACAGTTGGATGTCTGCATTGGAGAAAACAGGAAATTTCAACAAAGAAGACAATCTTACATGACTTCAGATAATTAGCCCTGTCATTTATGACAATTCCTGTACAGCAAGTACTGAAATACAACATGACAGAATAAATATGAATCATAAATCCCTGGAACAAAAGTCTAGATCTTAAAAAGACTAAGCAGGTAGCCATTAAAGAAAAGGTTCACAGAAGTGCAATGGATTTGAAAACACCTCAAATTAACAGGCAAGAGAGAAAGATAATTTCTAAAAATACCTTATTAATTCTATAAAGCAATCCTGATTTCAGATTGCTAGTTATAAACTTGTACTCTGTATTAAAATTCTGTATGTTTTAGGAAAGAAAAAATAAGTGAATTTCATGAACAGCAAGAAACTAGGAGGCTTGTTTCTATTGTTATTATTACTATTATTATTAATAATAATAAGCAAACACATAATTTCTCATATTGTATTTGAAAATCTTAATAATTTAAAGAAGTATTAATAATAATTTAATAATTTAAAGAAGTATATCTGTATTGATTTCAGTTGAAAGCAGACTTTTTCAGCAAGTCTGAAAAGAAAATGACCAGAGAGGCCTATGAAAGATACTTCGTAAAGAACAATTTAAATATCCTGTGAAATGTCTTGAGTTGATCTACACAATTTTGTTGCTGTACAAAATGGATGAAAAAAGTGAAAATATGCTTTAAGGAAAGTATCAAAAAGAGGAAGCATGCACACTGGGAAATTCAAGACAACAATGTGAGTTTTTGTTTCAAGATAAAACATGAGATTTAATTACCAATTATTACTTCGAAGGAATGTTTTCATTTCTAGTTTCCTTTAAAGCATAAAGAAATTAAAATGAGTTGGAAATAAATAATATTTCTTTCTTCTGAATAAGCTGTCAATACCCTTTAAGGAACCTAAATGCTCAGCTTTGGACATGCAGTTACCCATAGTAAACATCCACGTACAAAAAACCTTCCTTACAGTTTTATTCTTTAAATGTACCCACAGTCTGGTTAACTCCTGTTCTTGTCCCTATCCCCTTCCATATTGTGTTATTTCTACTTAAGAGATTACAGCTAGGCCTGCCCTGACTCTCTGAAAGTACAATCCAGAATCCTCTCTGTGTTTTATTGACATTATTCTGAAAAAAAATAAACACCACCTGTATTATTAAGCAAACACTGGAAAACTCTTTACAATAAAGCTTTTCTTTTTCTATACTTAAAAGAAATTAAAATTTCTCCTAGACAGCTGAAAGTCTTTCTCAGTTGTGGCACACAAAGTGGGAGGCTTTCCTACATGTCTTTAAGGATACGACAACATGGTGGTAGCTAAAGGGCTACCAAATTTTCTCCTTCTCATTCAACATCCTACTTTTGCTGCAAGGAACCCAACATGAAACCAAGATGGGAATACATTTTTTTTCCCATTTTGCAAGCTCATGCTTAAGAACTACAGGATAAGCAGCTTCACACAAACTATGCAAAATTTCAGATTTCAAGCACAGCAAAGCCAAAAAAGGAAACAAGTGAGGCATGCTTTAGTTATTCCAGCAGTACAACATTTTAATCCACTTATTTAAATCATCCAATAACACTCAATATTCAAGTTGTATATTTAAAGCAAAATTTCTAAGGTTATAGCATATAAGAACTCAAAATTCACACCAAATGCTTACTTATTAGTGATTTCTAAATGAGGGCTCCTGACTTTAAAGAGAGCAAAAAAAATAAAAAAGGAATTTATCTTGCAATGATGCAAAAATATACTGTGTCATTTCATAATAAAAGAGGGGCAATAGTTGTTTAATTTATCAAGCATTTTTGCTAATTAGTCTTCTAAAAATATTTTGAAGTCAATAGAGTTAGAGAGATGCTTTCCAGCTGATGATGATTCTAGATCTGCACATGTCTGGGTTTGGATTTTGCTTATGCTGTGATGTTTTCATTTCACTGTAACTGTAATAATGACTCTTCAGTTAGATATAAGGCATGTTTGCAACATATCCCTTCACTGTTTTCTGGTGATGGTGTCTTGGATTTAAGTTATTGAAACACACCCATTAAAGCCAAAAGGATTAAGTGAATGCATCAGTTTTAGTACATATTGAAGAATTTTGATAACTAAGAAGAAGTACATTCAGTGCCTTGCAGAAATTAAATTCTTTATCAAATATTGAAAACTTATTGTAAGACAGACAATCTTCAGGAAGCCCTTTTGGTGGCTTTGTAGTTGAAAAACGCAAAGAAAGGGACTGTTCACAACTTTGGTATAATCCAAACCCCTGAACAGACTGTTAAACATTTACTGTCATTTTTATAAAAACATTTAGTCTACAGACCATAACACCATAATTCAGATTTAAGTTTTGGATGGCTGACACTCTAAGAAAAACGAGAGCTTTATTATACATATATATACTATTATTATTGGGGCATCACTTGCTTATTCTGTACCTTTTCATTATATTCTACAAACACCACTGGTTCAATTAAAAACAATGTTGTCTCCCTCTGGGCTTCCCCATTTCTGCTTCCATTCAACTGCTCTAAGCACCACGGATAGCTCTGAAGCTCATTGCAGACATAAGAAGAAGTCACTTCAAATTAGCGGGCTGATTCTTGCTAATGTAGCAGACAGAAGCCAAGAAGGAAAAGAACAAAAGAGGAAGAAAACTTCCTTCTTAACCTGTGATCCAGCTGCCATTGTTGGTGCAAAATATTGCAGAATGCAAGATCCGCCTGAGTTCTGAGCTCATGGGGAGCCTGGGGGTCATGCCATTCAGGAAAGATTGATCTCCCAGGGTCATCCAACTCCCACAACTCAGATGGATGTGGAAGCTGAGAGGTCTTCCCTGTCAGAGTAGCAAGATATTGCTGAGTTTGTAAGTGAAATCGTGCCATTACAAAAGGGAACCGCTGCCTCTCAGGTGAAGGAAGGTTTCAGAACTAAATGATAGATGTGAGGCAGAACTCCATACCTTAGTGCTCCCACTGAGCTCAGCAAGATCTTACTTCTGTTTAGCTGTAGTTATTTATAGGATCATTTTCCTCCAGTTTTTCTTTCACTTTGAGCACTGAATATAGAGGAAAAAAATAAATATTGGGCATCTATCTTGTCTTTTCCTTCTATAAGAAAGGAAAATTAGTTTTTTAGACTAGCTAATATTGCTTTGATCTGCAAACACTTGTTTGGATTAATGATAAGCAAAGGGCAACACATGAAAGCCTGTTCTCAAAGCAGAGGTGAAAGAAGGATTCAGAAGTTATAATTTCCCTTCAGCTCTTCATTTTAGACCCAGGTAGTTGTCTTGGAAACCATGCTTTTAAACTGTGCTAATAAACACTACAGGTAGGTGAAGCATCTACCCTCTCCACATGCCAAGGCCACTAGAGAAGATCTGTAAGTGCCTCGGAGACCGTTTTGCACAATCATGGTACTTCTTAAGTGTCAGTGCTGAGGACTATTAAGGACAAGCCAGTCCTTTGCTTCCTGTTACCAGGTCATAAATGGGCCAGACTCTAAGCCAGAGGGCTTAAAGAAATTTTATGTGTCAAGATGTACACCTTTAAAGATATGTAGAAACATAGATATTTAAACATCTTGGTAATGTCTATATTGTACTTCTATTTTAATTTCTCAATGGTTGTCTCTACAGTGTCTCTGACCAGTGCAGTGTATGATTCCATTTAGCTTTATTGACCTCTATGTTCAGCCTGTCTTAATGAATCCTGTTCTATGCTTTGGTGCCTTCATTTTGATGTGACTTCCTTCCTGAACGAGAAGCACGCAAACTGATCTAAGTTGCTTTGATGAAGAGTAGTCATGAATCAAACTTTCAGCCATGAGTGGAACTGTGAGTATACTCTGAGTAAACCCATTAATGTTCTCCTGTTATAAAATAAATAGCATACTTGTGTGTATACTGTTTTATGTATTCCAGGTTTCATACTGCATATTCAGTGAGGCTAAATGTTTGCTGTGCATGGAGACAAACACTAAATTAATGTTTATAAATTATCTTACACCAAAATCTACCAGAAAAAAAAAATATGAAAGTATGAGCAAAATTAGGAACATTTTTTCTCTAGTAAGCAGTTCTTCTGAACACCAATTTCTTGGTAGAAGTAACAAAGGAAGTGAGGTCAGATACATTTTGTCACCTATTACTTCTTCCACTGTCTGAGGCAAAGGACTACAAACCTTTTGTCACAGTTATAGCTGAAGTCAAAGCAATACATTTCAGTGATACTATTCATAGTTTTTTATTTGTTTGATACTTGATTATGGCAAGCTATAACACTTTAGCAAACTTTCATATTTTTTCAGAAGATTAATAATGCTTTACTTTCTCACAAACACCTCTCCTTGATCTACTTGTCACCTTCATTTTTGCAAAAATATAAGTAAATAAAGAAGCTTGTTTGAGAGGAAAAATACTGAAAATATGAACTGAATATACCCTAGAGACTCAGAAACAGGAAGGAAAAGAAAATAAATTCTCCTCCAAATAAACATTTGTTCCCTTTATAGATTGACATTACTTTACAGGGAATCATGGATTCTTTACTGGGCAATGAAATATAAACAAAAAAGAATGATCCACCTTATAAATATGAGTTGTGAAAAATGGCATGTTTTCTCTCTTCAGCTAGATTGATAGGTGCTTTGAAGTTATTCTGTGGTCTAAATGAACCATGCGAGTACATATGACATTAAATATACACAAGACTAAGAAAAATATGAAGCATTTTTCAATAATGAACATGAGCAAAAGAGATATTTTAAAAACATTGGTTGCGTTTAAATGAGGAGAATAGGAAATACATTTTAGAAGAAAATCTACCTGTCTAAATATGATTTATTTTTCTAGACCATGGAGGCTTTGAATATATGTCTACCTAAACATTTCAGTATTACACTACAGGACAGGTAGATGCTAGACATAGGAGAAAATTTTAGTATCGGAGTTAATTTCCTGTCAAGCTTTCTACTTTTGATTTCAATTGCTCTTAGGAGTGAAACACAGGGCTCTTCCTGCATGGACATATTCCACTTCTTTTCTAAGAGAATCATTTTCTTTAACAAACGAAAAACCAAGCAAGCAAAATGTTTAAAGCATGTAAAAGGACTTTAAAGCTAGAGTCTTAATTGGTAAATTTAATTTTGGTATCTGAAAATGAAGATGTGTTTTTAAATTGCCCTCTTACTCTCTAAAAGACACCATATAACTTACCCCAAAACCAAGAAAATGCCAGGAAAGTTCTACAACAACAGATCTTAGTACGTTAGTAACAGAATGAATGGCAAAGTAGCATATATAAGATTCATAGCCATGAGAGTGGGCCATTCCTATCAAGCATTTTAGAACATAAAAAGTGAAAAAAAATAGCCTTTAGTGACTGGTAAGGAATACAATTGTTTCTCAGGACCAGTTAAATTATGATTTAAATTCTTAATCTTTTGTGAAGAAAGATAACCCCTTGGAAGAAAATGTTATTTTACAAATGATTTTCTTATTATTTTATGTGCAAATTCCTCCACACAGTTAAAAAATAAATGCCCTTTTCTACTAAATTTGCTTTTGCTTCACTAATCCACCTATTTAAATACTGTCTACAACAGGAGTTGAAAGAAGATCTAGGGAACCACAGATAAGATGTGTGGATGTGGCACGTAGGGACATGCTTTAGAGGTGGGCTTGGCAGTGCTGAGTTACAGCTGGATTTGATTATGCCATAGGTCTTTTCCAACCTAAGTAATTCTATAAAACCCCTCGTGTTTGAATCCTTAAGATGATCATTTTCTTCATATATTTTTATTAACAAGTGTATTTGGCATCTATATTAGTGGATTTAATTCCATTTATTCTTTTTCATAAAATAAAAATAATTTAGTACCAGTACTAGTATTTAAATCGCAGGTTGCAAACTGTTCTATTAGCTCACCATAAAACTATAACTGTATCAATTCACTTGGAAAGTTTATTTAAAAGTTTCTTTTTTGATAGATATTTGTAAACTCACTTTCAACCTACAGAAAGCAATTTTTTTCCCCAATAGTTACATTGCTATGGTATCTAAATCATACTTTACACCAACTAAAACTTGTAAAAAGGCTCAGTTAGAATGTGGCTTAGTCAGGAATAAAGCACTCTCATAATGTACTATGACATAATTAATCAACCAAAGTTTAAAAAAAAAAAGTGTCCTTTAAAAAAAAAAACAAAAAACCCATCACATTGTCCTGACATTTCGAGCTGTGGTAGAATGACATTTTATTACAGATATGAAAATCTGGCTTTTTTTCTTTTCCTGTACTATCAGCAACTAGAAGGCTGTTGCCCTTGCAAAGCATTTGGCCATGGAGCAAGATAAACTGCTTCTTACTGACCTGATCCAAGTGGTTGTATGGAAAATCATGCTATGAAAGCCAGTGCCCATAAAGGAGACAGAGGAGTCCTGCAACTTTATTCTAATAAAGGGAGAGAGAGTCCACTAGGGCACATGCCCGTGGCGTTTTCTCTCTCGAGGTTTTGGAGGGGGCAGCCTCCTTTTATCCTAAACTCCCGGCCGCATGTTGCCCTCTTCCTTTCCCCATTGGCTGAGGTACCAGGAAGGCGCAGCCTTCCCAAACTGCCTACCACATATTCCCCCTTGAACCTGTCATTTTGCCCAAAGTTCAGAAGTTCAGGCTTGTGCAGACCCCTGTCTGTTCCAGGAGCCAAGCTGTCTGGGCTCTGCAACAAACCTGCTGCCCAAAGTTAGTAGACATTAAGACCCATTTCAAAGATGTCAACACCCATACCCTCACCCATGGAACTGTTTGTAAAGACGTTAGCACACATCTTCCCTCTCATGGTAAAGTGTGCTATTAAGTTTAGAGGGAATGTATATCCACTGATTTTACGTCATAGTATTAAGGCTTCAAGAAAATGGAGAAAGACGAGAGCTTCTCCAAAAGAGAACTGTAAGAACCAAGGTAAAATGTGAATAACAGACAATAATGAGAATGGAAACATGAATAATTCTTATTAACAGGCCACCTCTACATTAGTTTCATAGGAACTGCTAAAGAGATCACTAGCTTATTGCCTATGATAAGAAGCAAGCATAGTTTATAAATGAAACTCATGTTCATCTTTATTTCTAGCTACCCTACCTTCAAGGAAAGCAATTCTAGACCTTCTCCTCAGAGATTAGAAACTTACTGTTGATTTCCAACTGAAAATATTCCACTTTTTTTTTTTTTTTTTTTTAATTCTTTGTTAATGCACAGATTTCTTTACTCTCTGTTGGTAGTGGATATATTTTCTCAACTCATGCAGTGATAGCATTTCTTTTTTCCATGGCTGGTCCTTGGCATGCTCTGACTCATAGACAGGTCTTCTTTCTTTTCTTCCTTTGTATTCCCAAAACAGAAGGCTTATAGGAAGTTCTAACAGAAATATCTTTGTCACTCTCTGTGTAACATTGCACTTCACAATATCATACTCCTGTGCAAAACATTCTGACAACAGCGTAAAAAAAGAAATAATAAAAGTTCACTATATTGCTTGCTGTCCAAATTCTGATATGATAGCATTACAATTTACCTTTCCTTAAAAAACATTCTGTTTAAAACCAGAGCTCTAACAGAATTTCTGTTATCCCGTGGCTTTTAAAGCAGGACATCCTTCCTACTGAAAAACTTCTCACACCATGAGAATCAAATCCAGCATTTGGAATACTTACATGCT
>VZTE01006358.1:763564-795949 GCA_013397775.1 Eulacestoma nigropectus | reverse complement strand
AAAAAAGAAAAAAAAGAAAAAAAAGAAAAAAAAAAGAAGAAAAAAAGAAAAAATCCTGCTACCATCACTATTTCTAGAAGTCAGGACCTACTAATGCTTTTACCTCGATGGTAAGGGAGGTGTTAAGGAAAATTCCCAGTCTGACCATTCACAAGGGTCTCTCTCAGTCACACTCCCAACATCAGAGACTTCCACGGCTGGGGCCGATCCCACTTCAGAGTGGCGGCTCCAGTGACCCGAGGGGTTCCTGCTTGCCTCCCCGCACATCCCATCCAGAGTCGGACCAGGTTTTCTTACCAGATCGATCCCAGGTTTCCCATGGCAGAGGCTCAGATGTCTTGTTCCATAAAGCCATTTACTCACCGTGCAGTAACAAAGAAACAGCCCGAGCTGGTGCCTCTGAGGAGAGACCCCAAACAAAGGATGCCCTGGGCTTTTAAACCTTCCCAGTCCAAGGGTGCGAGGGCCTCGCTCTCCCTGCCGAGCCCTCAGCTCCCGCCGTGTCTGCCAGCGCCCACCTGGCAGCGCCGCAGGTCCCCACGCCTTTGTGATAAAGGGCTGGCAGTTCACGGCCTCTCCTCTCAGGCCGTCACCACCCAGGGCTCAACCTGCAGCCTGAACTGCAGCTGCTCCCCGAGATAACTGCACCAATGGATTCCTCAACAGGAAAGGGAAAAAGGTTTTCTCAAAGGAAACCCGAGAAGGCTGAGACTGCTTAGTCTATTTTAAAGAAACGGTCCAACTACAGAGGATAAGTGCTAAGAGAGTGCATAACCTCGTTCTGAAGACTTGCTCTGTGTGAGAAGTCCTAGTTTTCAAATATGCTGATTGTCGCTGCCTGTCTTGAAGGGATAACATTGGAAGAAAAAGCAATTCCACCTCAAAAATTTAGATTGAGGGTTTGCATGGTAACATGTTTAGGTTAGAAAAACTTCAGCTATACTACCTATAAATTCAGTACAGATGAATGCACATGTGGATTACTAGTTACTAAAAACATCCTGAACTGATGCTGAGATTTAGACACACTGTATACCATTCACACTTTATATAATATTATTGCTATTGTTTAAATTGCTGTCATGACATTTCACTGCAGCTACAATGCCAAAATTTGTGCTTAGAGCAGGTTGAACTACATAGTTTTGAAAATGGCCTGAAAATTTTTGGTGGAAAAGCAAAAAAAATGCTCTTTGACTAACATCACTCAAATGGTTCACATGGAATCAGAAAGCGCTATCAGAAGTGCTGGAGGAGTCCTTTCTGACAGAAAACCGTTACATTTAAAGAAGGAGAAGTCAGACATTGCACAACAAAAGAAAGGAAGCAGTAAGCAAATGGAGAAGGTAACAGTGAAGGTAGGAGGGTAGTAGGAGGACCAGAAAAAATGAATGGAGAGATAAGTCAACACAAATGAATGGAGAGAGAAGCCACACATACCAAGAAGAATGAAAACAAAACTATAAGAAAGAATTAAAAAAGCAAAAGAAGCCAAAGGGCGGGAAAAAAAAGTGTTAACAAGTGTTAATTAGGAGTAAGAAACATGAAAAGATTATCACAGAAAAAAATGAGAGGCAGTATGAGAGACAGAAGATGAAGAAACATGGCCTTGGGCTCAATGCTATTAATTTAATTACTAGTGATCTACCAGTCTCTGACTTTTCTGCTACAAGGCTGTTCCTGCTCATTGCAGACTCTCACAGAGTAATGTTAGTTTTCAATGACTCTCTAGGCTTTTTGACTGTAGGATTGCAGTTCCTGGGGTTTGGTATTGCACAATTGCTCAAAATAAATTGTGCTTTACTGCACTTGAAACATCTGTCTGAGGGATAAACAGATTAGGAAAATGACCTAAACCCACAACTTCTATATAGCAATACTCTTCTCTTTTTTTTCCACAAGGCAAACTTCAAGTTTTATAACAATACATCTTTTTTATTTATTCAAGACCACTGCTTGCAATGGTTACCCTAAGTGCTTCTTCAGAGATTGCATTCTTTCTGCATCTCAAGTAATAATTACTGGAAATTCTTCAATCAATTTGCAAAACCTCAGGCTAAATGTTCCCTCTAAAATAGTGGAGAATGCAGGTTTAATTTGGACCCTGTTAAATGAGACTGCAACAGTTTAAAGACAGCTAAATATAGTGTTACACATCACTGTAGTTCATTTCAGCTGGAATACCAGTTATTCATATTCTATTACTCATAATTTCAAGCAAGTGGAGGGAAAAATTCATTGACCTTGAACAACCTCAAATATATTTGGTCTATAAACTTTGATATATCCTTCTTCCTGACTGCAATACCTTTTTCAATGTGCAAGTTCTTCTCAAAGAATAATAAAAAATGACCATTTCATCAAGCTTTTGAAACTACTGAGATTGAATCTTTAACTGAAAAAAGTTCACTATAGTGCATGGTATTAGACTAATATTAATTACTATTTTTATGCAAAATGACATGGCAAATTAATTAGCGATGAGCTATTTTGGTGGATATATGCCAGACCTCAGATTGTTTTGGGCAGACGTAGCATGGCATTAAATATTCAACATGCTGTGGGATGTTCTGGTTACATTGGTCAATCATTAATTTCCTTTGATCCCCAGAAAGTAATTTTTGTTGCACTCAGCTGTAACTGATTGCGAACAGCTTTTTTATTCAGGCTCCTAATGTACTTTTCCCCAGTTGCTTCCCTCTGATTGAAACTGTTTGTAGTTACACACTTTATCACACAGCACAGGACCATTGCTTTTCTGTGAATATATACTAATAGTCACTTAATATTATATGTTAATATGATTTGCATTTATAGTGTTATTCTAAAAGAAATGCTAGAAGTACAGCAACAACACATATTTGAAATGATTGATGGAAATCGGGAAAAATTACAGATGCGCAAAATACTTATTTTAATCTGTAATAACAAAGAGTAATACCAATATGTTACACTCTAAGCAGAAATAGCTATTAAAAACAGACTTCTTTGCTTCAGTCAGGATATTGTGAGCATTCATTTTGTGTACATTTGTCCTACCACACTATTGCTATAGCATTAATTATTACCATTGTATTGATGTCCTCAAACCTGCTCTCACCAGATTTCTGGAAGGAGAAAATGTGCTTTACAGCTTTCTTCTTTCTTATTTAAAAATTCTGTTATAATGGAAACCAAACTATGTTTCAAAATGGTCTAATACTTTAGTTAAATCTGTATAAGCAAACAAGCATTTGAGTATTAAACTTAAATAAAAAAATCATAGAATCATGTAATCATTGAGATTGGAAAGGTGGAATCTGAAGATCACCTAGACCAACCTCCTTGCTCAAAGTATGGTCAGCTAAAGCAGGTGCACAAGGCTCTGTGTAGTTGTTTCAAATATCTCCAAAGCTGGACACTCTCAAATATTTACTTGCTAGACGTAGTTTAGATTTTAAAAGCTAACCAAAATAAGACATTTATATGACATGTAACTTTGGTCTTACCTGTCTTTACTATTTTTCAAAAAAATGCAGAGCATTATGCCTAAACAATTATTATTTGATCATCAAAATAAATTCAATTTATTACATATTAAAATAGTAAAATAAAATTCTAGAGATATTTAGCAAAAAAGTAGTATTTTCCAAATATTCAATGAAAGGATAAGTTGATACATATTTTTATATGTCCAATACATCAAATTTTGTAAGATATTACAAAGTCTATATCAAAAAGCATTCGTTTCGATAGACTTCAATTTTAGCTTCTCTTTCCAAGTCAATCATATATAAGTAAAGCTTTAGCATAACAATATCTACATAGATGACAGAAGAAAGAGAAGCCTCCCTAAGTAAACATCTCCATTACAGTGCTTACTTTAGAAGTGAGAGATGATCAGTTGGCATATTAAGCTCTTCTCTCACTAGTCACAATCAAGTATGATTTATGATCTAAGACAATTTTGTAATCTTGGAATCAAACCATCACACTTTCCTTCTGAAGAAGGAATATCTTCCAAATTTCTGGGTTCTGACACTGGAAATACAGTTTCATGAGTCTTCAGATGAAGCCTTTCAGTTATTACCTTCAGTCCCTCTTAACCACTCCTATCTTGTTCTATTATAATAGATTGGTTCCTGAAAGCTATTGCTAGTTAACTTTTTGCCTTTTACTTCAGCCTAACTGCTTCACTCTGACCTTCAGACTAAAAAAATAATGCATAAAAGGATGCATCTATCAGTCAATCTTTTCTCATCAAAAAGATGAATGCAAGAAAGTTAAAAATTGCAATTTTTCTTTTTTTGTATTTCTGTTTTTTAAAGAGTTTAAAGCTTTTCTAAACAGAAGTAACATTAAGTGATGAACACAAGAAAGTAGTGCCTTTGCTTCTGATTCTCTACCACTTATATCCCCTGTTTTTTCTGAATACTTCATATTTAAATAAATATTCATGTCATATGGAATTTGAGACCTGCTTACTTCAAGTAATTGTGCCACTATGGAAGTGAATGTATTTTACTGTTTTTGAGGTCCAAATTCGAACTGGTAAGGCACTCAGTACGTATGATCTTTCTAAACAGTTAATGGTAAGGAGCTGAAACTGAATATATTTTCAATTTTCAAATTGCTTACATGCCTTGTGAATTCTTTAACTGCCTGACAGTGTGAATATTTTAACGGACTACCACTTGTTCAAAATGTAAAAAACCTATTAATAGTGTTATGTTCACCAAAGTAGGCCACTTCTTTTTCTTAATTTTTCTATGTAATAGAATATCCATGCAAGCAAATGGTTTGGATGACATAATTGTCCTGACTTAGAAAAACAGGTAGCGATACAGGTTACCATTAGTATATTTAAATGCTGAGTGCACTGGTGAATTATTTGAATATCTTACCATAGCAAGTTAAACTTAAGACATGCATTAATGTATTGATTTTCTTATTTTACTATCATCTTAATTAGAAACATGGTATATTTCAAAGAAATAGATGTCATTTTTTGTTGTGATGCACATAAAATTGCCACTGATTTATTAGTAATTTGACATAAAAAAATTAACACAGGAAGTTTCATAACAACACCATAAAAATATATGTGCTATTTGGTATTGAGGATATCCATTTGTGCAACATTCATCATTTCTCTATTTGCACGCTGTTCAGCTCTGCAGTTGAGGCATCAGTTACACAAAGATTCTTGGAAATGTTTTGGTTTAAATTCTGTATTTTTAAGAAAATGTTCTAGGATACTTAGTGAATACATAAGAGAAAATATGTCAACACACTGTTTTCCTGGACTTCTTGTCCATCCTGCTAGCTTTCCCTAACAGTTCCATCTCCACACTAGATGTGTAAACTGCTCCAAGCATGAGTTTATTTCCCCTATTTTATTCTATTTGCCTATTTTTTTTCTTGGCTTAGTAAGTCACCAGGAAGCTGCAGCATACATAACATGGATCAGCTCCTGTCAACTACTTTTCCAGTCATATTTGATCCCTTTAGAGAAAGTTCCAGACTTCACAATCACAGAACTTGTCTTCTGATACAAGTGAAATCGTCATTAAATGAGAACGAACAAGTTAAAATATTGGGAAGAGACACCACAAGTCAGTATTTTCTGTAAGGTACCAAATACTTTCCTGGTTTCTAGTCTTGTATCAACAGATTCTTCACTGGATTTTTCCCCAAAAAAAACCTGAAGTATGTTATATCTGGAATATTTTTTTTTCATTTCTGAGATGGAAGCATAGAGGCTTCCTTTTGCTGTGAGAATAAAGATTTCGCTATTTCTCTAGAACAGCTGTAGGAATGACAGATTGTAAAATCAGCTTTCTTTGCATATGAAACACTAAATAGATGAAACATTTGAAGACAGCATTTTTGTTAGTGATGAATGAGTAACTTCCAATGAATAATTTACTGAGCAAATTGAGCCAATTTTTCTACTTTCACAATATGCACAAGCAGATCACAATTTTCTCATTAGCTGAGATCATTTGCCAAATTCTTGTAAGTTGTACTTGTAACTGAATATTGATTATGAAGGGATCTCTTCAAGCCCTCCACAGAGAAGATGCTTTTTGTTTGTGAGATAGCTCAGAAGGTAAAGATTCTGCACTGAATGGATGAGTGCGTAAGCATTTCTGGCAAAATTATGAATGTGGGCTTTAATTTTGTTTTGTACATATTTTTATGGAAAAATACATTGCATTTCACCTTCTTTGAATTTATGTTTTGGAAAAATCAGTGGTACACTGCATACTGCAGAAACAAGAAAAACACCAGTAAGTGCATCAAATGAACCTCCAACATCTGATTTCTATTTCCTTTCTTTAAAGTTATGTTGATTTTTTTAAAAGCAATACAGATGAAAATGAAAATTAAAAGATGATGAACCACATCCAGTCTCATGGTTCTCTAAGCTGTGTTTAATAAATGGTATTGGCATAATACAAAGTCCTGGCATGGCCTGCAGAACGTTTTCTACAGATAATCTCTAATTAGATAATTATATTATAAAGCAATTTTTTTTTTTAATCTCAGATATTTTTGATGAAGCCAGCTTCATACAATAGCTCTTCGTTGGAACACCACATAATAATATTACTCATGAAAACAAACCAACACTGAGCAGTATAAGTACAGAATGAATTCAGAACTGACAGATGTCAAATCAGAGTTGTCATCATCATGATCAACATCTTTAATCAGCTTCTGTGGGATTAAATCCTAATTAAATTACCAGGACTAGGCAATGCTATCTGCATTTTTCATCAATAACTTGTTATAAAATACAATGTTTGAAGCAGACTAGAAAAGAAGTAACAAATGATTAAAATAAATGATGAACAAGAAATTATTAGCAAAGAATATACAGAATTCATATTAAGTATACGTGCCCATGCCCTGGAAAGCAGTGATTTTCTGATTCAGTCTAAGGCAAATCAGCATACATAACATTGCAGCAAAAAGGCGCAATTTTAAAATCATATATAAGAAAGGATATGCTTAGACTTAATTAGCACACAAAATTTGTGACACTAACACAACAATACCGTATGCATAACAATATTAGCATCTTATATCTATAAGGTATAACTTATATCTAGTTAAAAAGAAAAAAACTCAGAAAAGCAATTGAGGATGGAAAAAAATGCCTTAGAAAGAGAAAACGGAAATATTTAAGAGCTAACTTATTCATATTATTAAAACCCACAAATACAGTTGTTTTCTTTCATAAACAAATAAATGCTGCCTGTATGTCGAAGAGGATTTTAACCTGCTCAAGGTAAAATCATCTTCTTGGAAACATAAGCCCTGGTAGTACATTCTCAATTACTTAAGAGAACTCTGCACAAAAAGCACTGACACCACTAGCCACATTTCTAGTGTGATCAGAAACAAAATGTTTTCTGCAAGAGTCAGCAACAGTGGTACACTTCCATATGCCTTTGCGAAAATAATTTTAAGGTTGGGATCTGACTCCTGTCCCATTCTGACTTCATTGGAAGAGGAGGAAGAGACGCAGAAGTGATGTGTTCTGGAGACACCAGGTTGGAGTCTTCATGTCAGACAGAAGCCCACATGAACTGCTGAGGTGTTAACACATGAACATGAAACCCCAGGAACTGCTGATGTGTTACTGTATGCTGCTGGCCACTAATTCCAGCTCTTTGCAAGAAACTCAGAGATATTGAATGAAATTCAAAGGTAACAGCTGGCTTAAGAGACAACAGAACTGTGATTATCTGGCTCTGTGCTTATAATACTAAATCTTTCAAAGCTTGAACAGAAATAATTCTAATCAAGACACCTAGCTACAGACAGCTGGAAGTTGAATGTAAAGCATGAACTTCAAAATAAAAATAATTGACCATTGGATCAAAGTGCTGAAAAATTAGATTCTCTGCCTCTTCTTGTATTCGAAGCAAGACTGGATACCCTTCTGGAAAACACATTTGGGCACACATGCTACGCTTTTTTTGAAAAACAAGCTATTATGTTAAGATCTGTGGCATGAAAGTACCATCTAAGAAAGCAGTTAGACTACTTGGCCATTAAATATGAGACGTTAAATATGAGCAATCTATTAACTTGATTTCAATGCCACCAACCCCATTCATTCTCATGCCATAGGTTGTGGTCCTGACCTCGCTACTTCCATAGTAAGATCAGAGTTGTGCATGAGTGTGAATGTGACCTCTGCCCGCAAATGAATCACATGGAATAAAGCCAAGTCATCAGTAGAGCTAAGACTAATTTCCATACTGCACTTTCCAATCCTCTGTATCCATCCAGATTCCACAGAAAGAGCAGTACAAACAAAACACAACAACTTTTTTTATTTTGTTTGAATTCCTTAATACAGAATATTTTTCTTCTATATGGTCAGATCTAAGTATAACATATTATAGATCTGCTTATAAATAAATGGGCAGAAGATTGCTTTGGATAGGCAAATAAAACGCTGATTCCACTGGATGTTGTTGTTTAATCATTTCTGATTTCCGTTTTTGTGATGTCTTCATCTGTTAATGCATCTTTAACAGAGCAATAAAACAGAGTTCTAAAAGAAATGAGCTTCTATAACATTGTATAGATCTCCTGCACCATCACCTTTTCTGTGTACATCTATTGAGAAGAACATAGAGAAAGCATCTGTCAACAGCTGTAAGCCAATCTTAAAAAAAATTCCACAATTTACTAGCTGTGGTAATCAGACACTCCAAGAAAATTATAAATCAATATTTAATAATGGATGATGTCCATAATTTAACTAATAAATAATTTCTTGTATTTAAAAATGTAATTTGCATGACTACAATGTAATGGAAATAGATACCTTACCTATAATTTTGTCAATGCAGCTTGTTATCACAATGTTAAAGGGTGGGTTTGTCTAGATGCCAGACAGCATATAGGTATTGCTAAAATTTGTCAGACTTTATTGACACTTCTCTACTCTGCTTTTGGACAAGGCAATGTTACTAAAAGTGTCATTAGAAAAAGATCAAAAGTGACAATAAGATGTAGAAAAAACAAAGTTACTGGGAGCAACTGTTAACCATGTATCTGCGGTTTGGAATATTGGACACAGAAAAAGAAACTAATGAGAAAAGAGAAAAAAAATCAAGAACAACTTCTTAAGGGAGGTACTCTTCAGTTTTGTGTGAATGGCTTTAAATTAGCTCTCATGACAACAAAGTGGGATTTAAAACAGTCTCCCTGAAAGCCAGATTCTAGGAGTAGATAAGAAATTTCATCATGATCATAAAAGAGAGAAGCTTTAGAAGAGCAATATATGAGCTTGCTGTTGACAGCCTAAAAGGAAGAATCCAGGATATCTTCATAGACAGCAAAGTAAAGTGGTTTAAAACATGAGTATTCCAAGTTGTACTTTTCTGTAGAGGGATTATTACATGTTCTGGAGCCACAGAACCAGAGCAGCACGAATAACCAAAACTAAAGTGACACAGAATGGCTTACAGGAGCTGAATACAAACCACATGTACAGGCCTGGGCACACCAACACAAATCCTATTTGCACCAAAATAATTAGATTGTATAACCATAATGTTTCATTTGTATAAAATCATTAGATTGCAATAATTCTAGCTAGTTAAGTAATAAGATGCATGTCTTGCATCAAGCACTAGTAGTTTATCAGCCAGGAAGTACATGATGAGGTAGCTGACACAACTGATGATGAAGAATCAGCTATGTGAAAAAGTAAGGTCGGCTAATAACAATGACAAAAAAATATTAAACCTGACTCAGGTACTTGGAAAATCTTAATATATGAACGAAGATTCTTGAGGAAGTCACCGTAGATGAATGAAAAACTCTGTGCTAGACAAAAAACCATGCATAGTTGTGGCAGTTCAAAAAAATATAATAATTTCCATGTTAATTCCTCTTGTAAGGTTTTTCTTTTAGCAATGTTTGTTAGAAAATATAATCAGCTCTTGACTTCCAGGATTCCTGACCTGTGTTTGAGTTATTGCTTTGGTAGCAATTCCATTCAAACCCAATTCAGATCTTATGCCTCACCTGTGGTTTCTGTGCATGTCATACATATGGCTACAAACTGTCCATATGAACATGTTATTGCTGTATTCTGTATTAGCAAGGATAACCTTGAAGCACATCTGCAAAGACTTATTTAAGATGGACAAGAGCAGCTTCAACCCCATTCTCTTTCTGCCTGTTACTTTACAGTTGTCCTTCCTATATTTGGTTTAATTTTACTTAGTGCTTCCTGGATAGTGGAGTTCTTGTTTCTATCCAGTGTACAATCATTGACCACTCAAGTGGAAGAGATTCTTTGTCAGGGAAGAATTTTGAAAAAGGGGAAAGAGTTTAGGGTTTATCTCCTTCAATAAGAAAGGGGAGAATTTACTTGAAATGCTTCATATAAAAGGATATAAAACCCCCAAAAGGCAGACATCTTAACCTCTGCTTCAAGAGAAGAGCACTGTACTACTCAAAGGAAAACTAATACAACTTTTTTAAAGAGAAGAACAGAAAATGCTTACTTTGTTCAAAGCAGCTAAAATGAGAAAGTTCAGACATCATAAGAGCAGCTTCGTTTAAAACAACTTATTTGCTCACCTTTAATTTTGTGCTATTACAATTTGCTCATCAGAAACTATCAAAGTGCATTCCAACCTAAAGTTGTGTCAAAGTTTTATATAGATTTCCACAAGAAACGAATTCAAATTATTTCTTCATGTGACGTGTCAGTAAATGTTAAATATGCATGTTATATGAAAAAAAAACCAACAAAAAAACCCTGACACTTGAAAATGAAAGCAATAAAAATTCCAACAGTACTCCTGGAGAACTTTGAGTGCTATAAAGTAATCTTGAGATGAATTGAATTATTCTTGTTCTACATGATAGATAATTTAACATATGCATTAAAAGTGATAATGATCAGAAATGTGATTCCACAAAATTGACATTTATGAATGTGTGGTTTCTGAGCGATAAGAAGAAACTTTGCATTTGCTGAAGAAATTAATGTTTGAACTTCAGTTTTAAATCCATATAAGGCATAAAGAAATTTAAAAAATAATAATGTTCAGGATTTTATGCAATTCCTACTTTGTAGAAAAAAGAACATCATTATCTGGTGTTATAGATGGAATAGTTGAGATAAAGTCCTGCAAAATTCATTATGCAAAGTCCATTGGCAGCGTTGGAAATGGAGCCGGGCTCTGGTGAATTGTTTAACTGCAATTATTATCAATGTGAAGTTGTTGGCAAAAACAGTGAAAATAAAGTCCAGCTTTGATGTTGTATGATTTTTGTTAATATAAAGGGCTTCTCTTTTTACTTCTGATCTCCCACAGACAAAAAGGTGAAGAGTTGAATAGACATACATTAGGGATAGATACTGAACTAAAAATGAACAGTTACTTGCATATGGGAGAGGAAGTTTGCTTCCACTCTGTTGTCTCCCTATCCACCGATGCCTGTCCACCTACAGCATAAAAAAACCTGGGATTTTATTCAGCTAGGAATAAAACTGGTATTTATTGTGGAAAGCTACTACAGGATTGTCTGTCTTAGAAAGTGAGTAATTAAAAAAGTGCCATTTATGAGTCATATAATAGTAAAAAGTACCAGACAAATGAAAACTAACAATTAAAACATTCAGCACATCTGCAGGTTGAATGTGGCTGGAAATGTCCACAGAAGAGTCAAGCAAACAAACATGACAGTGGAAGAAAATGTACTGGACTATAATAATTATCCCATTACTTGATAAAGTCAACAGTAACAAGTGATATTCTCATTAAGATTTACCTAGGATGTAACACTAATGTTCTACCTCCTTTGTCCTAGGTAGGCACAGGTAGGAAAGAAGCAGAAATAACAAACGTAGTCAAACAAACTAGTTTGACTACTGGATCACCTAATAAATAATTATTTGCATACTTTAGCTATGTATTGTTAAGAGTAATTTCTTTCTGCAGACAAATATGCACATTTAGCAAGTACAAAAGATGCACTGTAAGGCAAGTATTTCAGCTACTGCCAACCGAACAGAACAGTGAACCTGGAAAGCCAACTGTCTTCTGAAAGGGTCATTTCTAGAGATTTTGAAATGTGGATAGCAGAAGATTTTGGAGAAGGACAAACAGATTTTTAGAAATAGTGATGAAAACAAGAACATGTCTTAAAAGCAGATTCAAAGCCTTCAAAAAGATTTTTTGTGTAAGGACTTAGGGATCTTGACAAACATATAACCAGAAATGGAATATAGATATGGCTACTTTGTGTTCATATTCATAATGTATATGTTTGTTACTGGAAGTTAAACAGCTTTTTGTCGATTAGAGATTATTACCACAGTTTATGAAAAGCATTTTTTCCCTTTTTAATAAGACGTTCAATAGAGAAGCATGCTTTGTAATTACGGTGCTTCAGGTCACAGCCTTATTTTTTCTTCTTTCTGAGCTATAGTTTCAGTTTTGTTCCCTCAGCAAAAGATTTGTGGTCATATGATAAACTGTAAGGAAAAGATAGCAAAAGCAGGGAATCTATCATAGTACAGAAATAATGGCACTGTACATAAGATATTAAAAATTTCTCAAATTAACTATTCACATATTATACTAGATTTTAATTATTCAAATACATGACAAATTGCAAAAAGCACTATATTAATAAGATACCAAGTGAAATAGCGACTGCCATTTTACCAGAACTGTTTTGGTTTTTTGTTTTTTTTTTTTTTTTTTTTTTTTTTTTTTTTTTGTATATGCACACCAATAAAACAAAAAATTGAGTAAGAAAACACTTTTCGATACTGGTGAAATTGAAATGCAAGATACTTTGTCTGAGAAAAAAAAATAGTGCAGCCACTCCTGACACTCTGAATTGGAATGATGCTGAAGTCTGTTTTAATTTTTTAGTAAGTTGCTTTATTTAAATAATGTTATAAAGATCTTTATTTACTCTACAAAGTAATCATCATGGATCATTATCAACCATCAAGCTAAGCAGAAGCTGTATAATTTTGACATGCTACAGAGGCTGAGGCCCTTCTCATTTACTTAGTTAAAACAATTAAAAATCATTTTTAAAGGAATATACCCATTTCTTGGTCAATATTTTGCCATAAATTGCAGAATGTGAATCTGATTAAAAGCACTGAATGAAAAGTCCTATGCTAAGAACAGTCATGGAATTTTCATTCATTAGAAAAAGAGGAACTAAATTAGAAATATATGCTCTACCTCACCAATTCCTTTTTTTGAGGAAAATGCCTACTAGCTATCCACGCAGCTTGGGAATCAGAAGCCATTAAAGTGTGTAAGGGCTGCCTTTGAAATTTGGTGTGGAATAGGAAAAAAATCTCCTTTTATCTTGAAATACATATTCCTACTGAGAAATACAAAGGATGGAGGACAAAGAGAAGAGCAGGTTGATAGCTCTGAGAACAGACCTTCCTCCTTTTCCTTTCCCTCCAGAAAGCAGAGGTTTGACCATCTCTAGGCTAGACTCAAGAAACTTTGTTCTAACTAATAGTATGTGAGAAGTTACTGGTTCAAGAATACCTTTAATGTAAACCTTCCATGGAATTTTTTACATAGTTTGTTCAAAAAATATAATTTTTTTTTTCGTGAAAACGTACAATGGTACAGATACTTACACTTTCTTTGAGTTTCATGGGAAATTCACCTTACAAACCTAGAATATATATGTTCTTGTATACATTTGAAATTTATTCGGTTTCACCCTGCTCCAGAAAAGACAATCTAAAATAAACACAAGTTCTAAGTAAAAAGATATCAAGTTTACCTTGCCTGAGAGTGCAAAGTGTGCAATGATCTTAAAATAAAGAAGTAGGAATAAAATAAGTCTTAAAGATTATGTTTCTAGAAGGCAGATAACTTCTAAAAAATCCTTGGATATTTTCTCTTACCTACATGCAATGCTTTTCTACTATTAGTTTTTGTATGTCAGTAATAAGAGCACTGGACTAAAATAACTCCTTTGCATTGAGGAAACAATTTTGTACGTTGTTATTTCTAGACTGTTACTGCCAGAATAAGTCTGCTAGTACACCACAAGCATTAATGCAACCAAAAATTCAATTACAAATACAAATATGGGTAATGAAAAAGCAACAAAAATAAGAAAAAGAATGGTATGGATGGGAATGAACACGTTACTCAAACCCAGTCTTGAAAATAAAAGGCAAACATAAGAAAAGCACACAGAGTTTGACAGCAGAAGGCACTTTCCTTATTATGCCCAGGCTACAAAAATTAAGTCACAATTCATTTTATACAGTGCTCAGTATTGCAAGCAGTAATGAAAAGATAAAGAGGATCATGATAGAAGGAAATCTGTAATTCTGATCTGAAGGTCAAACTTTTTAAATTTGTTATTGAAAAGAGTATTCCAATTTTACTGTTAATATCTATTTTAACAGATGAGGTACATAAATATTGCAAATAGTTTTCAGTGTTTACTTACTGGAAGAATAGAAGGGTTTGGGCTGGAAAGGACCTTAAAGATCATCTAGCTGCAACCCCCAAGTACTGTAGACTACTAATTTTGCTTTCAAGGAGTTTTAAAGAAACTTTTATAGTTATAATTCCATCAAACGGACAGTCTAGTCCATAAAAAAGAAAAATCTTGATTATAGAAATTAATATAATATTATTGCAGGAAGATTCTTTCCATTTTTTACATTGGTCCTAAAATTTATGGTATTGTAAATTTAAAATACTCTACCTTTCTTTAAAGATAATTGAGTCTTTGTTGTAAAGTTTCTAATACAATATCAAACATAAAAGAGGCCAACATCCTCTCTTTTCTAGCTCCGTTGCATTGCTTCTTTATGAAAAATGCAAATTTTCTTGGATCTTATTAATCTTTTGAGTTACTGGTCTTAAACCAGTGCTTCTCAACCATTTTTCTAGTCAGATCAACTGCACATTTTCAAAGTCTGTAGGCTGCAGTCCCTCTCAATCAAATGGTGTCACTGGATAGAGGAAGGTGCCTTCCTTAATAAAGAGAAGAACTATGTTTACACCCAGGTCAAGACATCAGATATGACTGTGAATGGAAAAAATTGTAAATAGAGAAGTAATATGGAATAGCCCTGTAGAGGTCTGGAACATTTTCTGTGGCAAAAGGAGGTTAATTGCATTTTGCCTATTCCTTCTTTTATCCATCTCCTTTATTTATTTTTCACTGATACTGAGAAGTTTCTAAAGAAAGATGACTTAAGTTTGAATTTATTTCAACATATCTTGATTTTTTTTTTCATCGCAACACAATTTGGCTAAATTTAATTTAATTTAAGATTTTTAAATTATTTTTAAATTAAAATTTATTTTTTAATTAAGAAATATTTAATTAAAAATATTTCAGAGGAATATTTAGCTGAACTTTCATATGAAGATCCCACAGTGGAGCTTCTAAACTATTCCAGACCTTATTAGTCCCCAAAAAACATTTTTCCCATTACATAGATAAAATCATATTTCAATTCTATATGACTATTTCTCATCTCATCCCCAATATAAATAAAAAGTTACTACCTTCCTTGTAGGAACTCTTTATTTATCAGAAAACTGTTTTTTGCAACCCTTTCATCCTCTCTTATCTGAAGTAAGATTTTCTTTCGTGTCCTTCTCTTAAGACATGCTTTCTGACCTCTAATCTTTCATTGTGGACACAGGAAGTGCTCCATAAATACTAAGTACGCCTACTCATCAGACAAAAATTTTTTTTTTACCTACACTGAATATTTAGTAACTAGAGGATGCCTTTATGTCAAGGGAATGTCATGCTATTCAGAGAAATTCTGGTTTACTGAAAATTTCCAAATATCACCATGATTTTCACCATTGACACCAAGCACCATGTGTAATTAAACACCCATTACTCCTCTTGAATACAGAAGATTCTTTTCTTATCTCATTTTATTTTTATTGCTTTAGATAGGTTTACTTAGTAAAACTATGCCACAATTTTCAGCTGTGGGAATTGACTTCATAATTTGATTATTCTTTAAAAAAAGAAAAGAAAACGCATTATCCCACAGCTTCTGAATTATGGTTGTGCTATTATATTTTTAGATGAAGGAAAGATAGCAAATTGTTTTGATATGATACTTTGTTAAATATATGTATTTAAAAATAGAACCTAGGCTGACTGGCTTCAATTAAGTCTCCACAGGAAGTAGAGACAAAGTAATACAGAAAATATTATTTTCTTTATGTCCAAGATCATATAAAGCCTGTATGCAGGCAAAATGCCTGTGCTCTTGCAGAGCATCTTGCAGAACCAGGACTTCAATTAATGACTGAGATGCAGAGTTCAAAACAATGAACAATTGCTGTTATTGTACTTCTAGTGTTATAAGATGGAAGAGAAAAATACTTTAAAAAATGAAAATGACTTTTTAAACAATGTACTGTCCTGAAATACAATAGATCAGAGTAGCAAGTGAGCTGTGGAAAGAACTGCAGGGTGATAGCAGCTCACTGCGTTTTCTGTATTACAATCAAAAGGAAATCCTCAGAATCCTGTTGAGGGGAGGGTGAATGTAGAGAGAATGTTTCCTGTGAACATATATTCACAAGGAACTCTAGACTTCGCACAAGCTCTGATAAAATACTCTTTACCCACCACTCTGCAAACAAAACCTACTACTAACATACTTCAGAATCAAGTTGCTATTCTTAGCAGTTTAAAACTTTTTTCTATTTTCATGAGTTTTTACCATTTATATACCTATTATTCAGCATATTAAGAATGAATCCTAACTCAACATCATTGTTAACACTGGTGAAATTAGGTAGAGATATGCCTGAGCTGTAAATTTCAAGGGTAAATATGAATTTCCTTATTCTATGAACTCTTGTTTAGAGTTAATTGAAGCAGCAGGGGATCGTATAAGGTAACACATATAAGCATGACTCCTTTTCTGCCACTCACTGTGCCCTAATATTGCTAATTCTTTTAAATTTCGATGTCATGATCTTCGTTCTACAACTCCACTAGATACCGACTATCTGCTTTTTGTATCCCCCATACAGTTTCTTATCTCCCACTGCACCTCAAGTGCTGCATCCAGTTCTGGGTCCCTCACTGCAAGAGAGACACTGAGGTGCTGGAGTGAGTCCAGAGAAGGGCAAGGAGCTGGTGAAGGGTCTGGAGCACAAACCTCATGAGGAGTGGCTGAGGGAGATGGGGTTGTTTAGACTGGAAAAAGGAGGCTCAGGCGAGACCTTATTGCCCTCTACAACAACCTGAAAGGAGGGTGTAGTGAGGTAGGAGTTAATCTCATTTACCAGTTAAAAAGTGATAGGACAAGAGAAAAGGGCCTTAAGTAGCATCCAAACAGGTTTAGATTGAATATTAGGAAAAATGTCCTCACTGAAAGGGTGTTCCTTTATCAGAATAATTGTCCAGGGAAGTGGTGGAATCACCATCCCTGGAGGTAATTAAGACATGGAGATGTGGCACTTAGGGATATGGATTTCATACTGATGGGTCAATGATTGGATTTGATGATCCCTAAAGACCTTTTATAACGTTAACAATTCTATGATTCTATGATCTGTATTATATCCTAGACCTTGGAAGCTTTTCTCCCAAGTTTTCTGAAAATACATCTGCACAAAAGATGCATGAAATATCAAATGCTCAGTTTACTAGAAAATGTTTTTCTGTTCTCTTTTTCGTGATCAAATTCTTAGAAAAATCTCCACCAAACAAGCCATACATTCATTCACAACCTAATTATTTTAAAACTAACAGGTATTTTCCTGTCATAAGGTCTGTATAACCAAGTAGGAATGATGGTAATTACAGAAAACAACGGAGTATATTTTTTTTAATGAGTATTGATAGAAAACTAGAAACAAGGAAACACTTATATTTTAAAGAAGATACAGTATGTTCTATTATTTTTCATTGGAATTAAATATTTAAACATATTTATAAGGAAAAAGTGGTGCAAAAAGAATAGGTAAATATTTATGTGTGTTGGAGAATGTTTTTTCCTACTACTACCCTATATTTGATACCATAAAATTCCTCCCAAATCTCCTTACTCTGACAGTTGGTTCTGCAATCCATTACTATAATGATAGTGTTTATGCTATAGTAGCTAAAATTTTGTCAATTATGTCAATTTTTATAAACCACTGTCTTTAAAGTTTTATAGCTTTTCCCTAAATAAAAACAAAACAGAACAAACTCCCAAACCCAAACAAGCATAGTTTGAAGGTGAAACTAGCTACAAGGTGTCTTAGTGTTATTTATTTCTAGAACATTTGAAAAGAAAACAATTCATAGTTTTTATAGCAATTTATCCTGGCAATATTTTTTAATTGTCTTCTATTTTTAATGTCTTCTCATTTTTGTTTGATAAAGCATACACTTCACTGTGCCTCCATTTCACCTTTTTTTCTAATCAGTTTTTTATTAACAAACACTCCTCTGTTGATAATTTTCCCATTAGTAAATTTCAGTAAAATTTCAAGGGCAATTCACTGAGGTAGAAGTTCAGTGAGAGACTGAATTTTCACAGGTTTCTACCCAGTCTCCCTGGAGTCAATTATCCAGTGTTGTTCCCACACAGTACAGAAACCAGAATGTTTTCTTATATTAACACTGTCAGCGATCGAGACTATACTTTTTGTGAGTAGGATACAGGTTTACCACAGTCTTCCCCAGCCTTTTTTCAAGTCAGGTAGCACAAACAACTCCTGTCCACAACATTATTTTCATTAACTGAAGAGTTGTTGTGATTTTTTAGTGCTATTCTTCCATATCAGTTGCTATAACAGCCAAAGTTTTCCTTCCATATTTTTTTCTTCCTTACTCTGTTTCAAAGCTCCAAACAATACAAATAGCTGTTCTTAATCTTCTAAGCAAGAAGTTTTATGATCAGTCTATAACAAGTGAAAAGTCAAACGTACTCTGTGAAAACTCCATGTAAATCATATCAGAGTTACTGGACAGAAAACTGTGGGTAACTACAAGGGGTAATGCTACAAGTAAACACACTACTCTGTTAATAATTCCTGATAGTCTACCAAAGTATTTACCTGAAAATATTTACTTTCATAACAGTCATGAAAGCTATCACCTTAAACGACCTCAAAAAGACCTACTTTGTATATCTGCTGAAAAAAGAATAGACATTTCTTGCAAGTGAATAACTGCAAAAGAGTCACAAACAAATTCTGCTTTGCACATTGCTAGTAGTGGGTTTATTCATACAGGTAATCACCCTAGCAATTTAGAACTACTGTAATGGAGTAGTGACGACAATGGCTGCTATATGCTTAATGAGCTCATTGACACTCATCAAAAAGAATATACGATATTTTGTGCTGGACAGCAAACAGCAAAGCAATTGCCAGTTGTACTTTGGCAGCTGTAACCAGATTATAAGATTAGAAGGTTAATTTGCAGCTTGATTTGTTGTCTGACAACCTTGTTTGTGAGTTTAATATCTTGGTCACTTCAGAATGCATTGGGCTGGAACAGGCTGTAACTTCATTTACAAGCTGCTGGCATAGATATATTTTTCCTTAGCATAAACAATTTCAACATATTAAGTTATTTTATTTTTAGGCCAATAGCTTCAAAACACTAATTTGCAATGCAATTTGGCTGAATGCAATCTACGCTTGTAAACCTTCTTGTTCCGCCTTTGACTGATAATCATTCAGATAAATATTTCAGATATTTTGGGGCTTTTAGTTTCTGCATAAGAACTGTTGGCACTCTTCCAAATGTAAATCCCAAACCATGTGGAACTTTTGAAACTCATTCTTCACCAAGTCTCAAAATGTACTTCATATCCAATCACTGATATGGGCCTTCTAATGCTCTCCACATGGCACAGTGGGCTTCTACTTGCCTTTGAAGGGAAGGCTCAGCTGCTGTGCTTTGGACAAACTTCTGCGATTGCTTCTGCTTTGCTACAAATAAGAAGAGAAGGGGTGGAATCTTCCAAATGTATTTGACTCAGGCTGCCACAGTTATTAGCTAAATTCAATTGTAAACACTCCTCTCAGCATAGCGCTTTTTTCTTTTTTCATTGTTTTTTTTTTATATTTCTGTATAAATTAGGGAAACTAATGAATAATATATATTGATATAAAAACAGTTGTCATTTATGCTCCAATATGTAAGCTAGAAATCTACAAAAGATAGGTGAAAGTAGTGAACAAGAAGGTAATTGTCCTAAGATGATAACTAACACATATGCAATGACTCTGAACATTCTCATGATTCAACTACTTAGTTTTAATGTTTTAACTATGCCACAAAGAATGAACACTTAAATATTTTATTCTCCCCCATCTGTTCAATAGTATGAATATTAACAACATTCTCTCTATTCTATGCTACATACATAAAAAATAATAATTACACTGAATTTATCACTATTCTCCAAATCACTTCTCACAGAGTAAGTATTCCTTGATCCATTTCTGTTATGGGCACAATTTCACAGTTGTGAAATCAAAAAAGAAAATACTGTCAATAGACACCAGGACCAACAAGAATATCCTCAGGGATTCACAAATTACTTTGGGAGATTAGTTATTCATAAATGTGAACAAGGTACAATGGAAAATTTAGTCAACACCCTGCTTACATGAACTGGTGATTTCTCTGCTTCAGATTCAAGTTCTTTCTCCCTTTTGCAATTACATCATACTATGCAGCATAAATAAAACTCTCTGCAGAAAACTTACATTAATATTTTGCAGCTGATACTCTTTCATGTTCTTTTCTTTTCTTTTTTTTTTCAATAGCAGCCCTTTCTGAAGTTTGAGGGTAAGGAGATCTCTGCATTTGAAGAGGGGCTATACTAATACGGATTTCAACTTCTTTCTGTTATTGAAGTATGAAAAATACTATTGAAAGTATTGTCAAAGTAATCAAGTTCTTAATAAGGCAAAATTCCAACAAAAAATTATTATGCTTTTGATGACCAGTTTTAAAACTTGAAAAATTAGAATTTTGAGATTCATCACTACTTTTTAACCTTCCTGTGTTGGAACTATTCCTTTTGTAAAGTCATTCTCCACACTGGAGGAAAGTCTTCATTTCCAAACATGAAGAAGCGTAGGTGAGACTTAAAGTATAACTGTCATGTAGAACACAATGTTAAAGGACTTACCAACACTGCTTTTCAACCTCAGCCTAATATTTTGCAGCCTTGTTAACAACATTTTGTAGTCTACCTCAGAGCTATGAATGCAAAACTATCACACTTCTTTAAAGAAGGATTTGACTATTTTATTTCATAGTCTCTATGTGCAGTAGTTAAATGACAGTATTGATTGCTTCTAGTGCCACAGTTCAAGTGGCAAAATGAAGCCGTTTACACTCTATCTGCAGAATTAACAGTAAAATCTATTTAAGAAGACGAAATGCCCATGTTAGAGATGCTTTATCTCATTTTTAGCTGGAATTGAAAATTCCCAGTTAAGCTGTTGCTGGCATTATGAGATTTCATGGCAGTAGATGTGGTGCTGAAAAAGACTGGGCCAAAGTGACACTAAGATGAACTGAAATCACAGAAATTAGTTACTAGAATCTCAGGGAGATGATAAATTATTTAATTTGTTTTGCTATAGTTAATAAAATTGTGGTCAGTTTCTACCACAGTTCATTAAAGTCTTATTTTTTCATTTGTGGGTGACCTTCATATAATCTTGGCCATGTTAAGGTAAGGATTTATTTCCCTCATGTCTTGCTACCCATTACTGTTCCACAACTAAATTCTTCTACTACAAGCTAAAAAAAAATATTGAGTGTAATTTTGAAATATATGCATTTTATTTGTCTATCTACCTTTTTTTTTATGCACTATAAAAAATGTTCCCTACCATTATTTTGTAGCAATAAGCTTTTGAAATTGCATATATAGAAGAGATGAGGTTGGTTTGAACTATACCACCAGCATCCTGGTCTGTTTCCAAATTTTGCAACTAAAATGCTGAAATAAAGTTTAGTTCCTGACCATTATCAAAATATTTTAAATCTACAAAGATCTCGTGTTAAAAATAGTAAAGAGAAGTTAATTCTCAATTGTGTCTGTTTCTTGTCTTCCAAATGTCCCCTCATATGTTTTTAAATAAAAAATAAAAAAACTCTCCTCACTTAACCCAATATCTGAGTACTGAACAAAGGTTAAACTTAAGTTCCAGTTTAGGTCTACCTCTATGTGGACCTAAAATGTCCACATATTAAGATTCATATTGTCTCCTGGTCATCAGAAGAGGAAATGCTGGAAGGTTATAGAGACTTATTTCCTGGAGGGTTATACAGATTTTTTTGGTCTGTAGGAAAAAGGATAACACATGGAAATAGCTGATCTTCTTTTCTCCTGGAGAAAACAGAACTATAGAATAATCAGAGAAATAAATTACCAGTGTTATAATGACATCCCTCAAATATTGATTAAAAAAAGCAACTCTGCAGTTGAGACTGTACTGGTTACATTTATGTAATATAAAAAGGGATTAGATTTACGAACTTTAACAGCAAAAAATATGTAAGCACAACCTTGCTAAAGATGGAGACAAATCCTAATGCAAAATCCCAACAAACCAAAACAAATGGAAAAATTCTATGGATTTTCTTGGGTTTATTACTTTCATCCATTCATATAGCCTTTCAGAGTTTCATTTCTTAGTTTCACCTGATCTCACAACAGTTTCTAAAGCTTGGCTATAATTTTTACAAGTTATATAAAGTTACAGCAGATTTAGAATCCCAGCTGGAAGGTAACATATTACATTTCATATCAACTTTTGAAACTTAAAAAGAAGAGTAACTAGTGCCTGACGGAGGGGGTAATATCATGAACTTGTAGTATCATATCAATGTGATGAAAAAGTTTACAAATGTTAAAAGCAGAAGAATACCAAGTACTAAATACCAAACCATGGGCTTTAGAGTTTGCTTTTTAGGATGTACAAAGCCCTTGAGGATACTTCTTTATGTACTACATAAACAATAATTCATGAATGTGTATGTATATGAAAGCATATTATGAATCTTTATATAAGCAAATTTAAAGCTATGTGAATTGAGGTTATTTTTTTTTTCAGAAGGAGCATGACTGGATTACCCACTCTCTTACACAGGCATGCTCTGCTTGTCAAGTTAAACTTGACATAATGTAAGATCTTTATTTTACAGTATCACTGCTTTTAACCATTATTGTCCAGAAGCCAGGAAATTTTACAAAAAGAATACCAAACCTTACCAGATGCCCGTATGTGCCCATAGACACACCATTTGTACCATGAATCAAGGATGCTTTCACTTTTCTTGACTATGCTGCATTCAGTATCAATCAGCAACTTTTAGAGAAGTTATTTCACAGCATATGCAATAAAGAATGCATTTATTCATGGAGACAAATACAGTAAATTGTACAACTGTGTCTGAAATCAGGGTCAGTGTTCAGGGGTAGAAAAGAAGATACAGTAGTGTGTGTGGTTTTTCACCAAAACAAGTTCTGAATAACCACAGGGCTGTTGACAATTTGCTGCTTGGGCTTCCCAGGTTCTATTTCAGAAGTTTATGCCCATATTCAGTAAGTTCGGTGAACTGTGCAGTGCAATGACTCCCATGGCAATAAACAGGGAGTTACAAGGAAATGTAATAGATCCGTGATTCCACATCATACTTTTAAAGAAGTATTACCTAGAAAGAATGCAATCTAGAAAAATGTGTGACTAGCAGTACCAATAGGGCAACATAAGATTTTCCAGGTTCCACAATATCTTCACAATGTCTAGCAGTAAAAAGTTCAGATTGGTTAAGCATTGTTTTTTCAAGCACAACAGTGTTCCTCAATCATGGAAGGAAGTAAGATACAGGATGAGGATCTCAAAAAGAGAAGAAGACACTGACAGTTCAAGGCAAACATGCAACCTTTTTCCCTTTTGAATAATATGCAAGAAAATAATGCAATCTGTATATGCAAAAAATACCTCAAATACTGTTAAAAAGAGAGTAATGAATTAAATAATTTAGTGGGCAATTATGAATTTTGAACATAACTACAGATATCCAATTTATCTTGAATAATTACTGCATGCCTAGAAAAAACACGTCAAGAATACACACAGATATTTACACAAACTGACATAATCATTTTAAAATATGAATGAAAAGGGATTATTTCAGCTCTTGAAACACATTAAATCCAGAATCTTATTGTAGCAATTAAAAGTGAAAATTCACACATTATGTTATCTCTTTACATATGCTGTTAGATACAATGACTTTTAAAAGCCATAACAAACCCTTTCCCACAAAATATCTGTGATAGTACTTCAATGAAGAATAAAATAAAATTCATATGTAAGAAATATACATACATATATACTAGGCTTTAGGTCTTAAATCTTTACCAACATTTGGTTAATAAGAGCCCACTGTCCATTTTCTTTTAACTTTTCTAGAATGAAAACACAAGAAACACTGAAAACAGCTATATTAATCTACTTGCAGATGTGTTCTTCACAATTTCCAACTGAGTGAAATGAAGGAAACCTATAGTTCACCTATTTTTAGCATCTTGCAAGTAAAACATTCTAAATAGTACAGTATTCATTGAATAAATCAGTTTCTGATTCCATACAAATGTGGTTTTGAACTGTATACATAGCATCATGTCTCTGAACAAAAGAAGTAATAAGCTCAGGAATGATTCTCACATTTATTCAGGGATTTATCATCCCCGTCTGCAGTGGTGCAGACAGTCCCATTCTATACCTGTTCCCAGGAATGGCTCAGGAATTAATAAAATACCACGAATATCCTGAGTTGTAAGAGACTCAGAAGGATAGAGTCCAACTCCTATACAGTTGTCTACTGTTTTACATGGCCCTGGTGAAACCACGCCTGGAGTAGCATGTCCAGTTCTGGACTCCTCTGTAGGAGAGAGACCTGAACATACTGGACAGAACCCAGCGAAAGGCTGCAAAGATGACGAAGGGACTGGACGATCTCTCCTCTGAGGAAGGGCCAAGAGAGCTGGGACTGTTCAGCCTGAAGGCTCAGGGAGGATTTCATGAATGCGTATAAATTATCTGAAGGGACGGTATAAAGAAGATGGAGTCAGGCTCTTTTTAGTGGTGTTCAGTGGCTGGACAAGTGGCAATGGGCACAGACTGAAACACAGGAGGTTTTGCCTGAACATATGGAAACACTTTTTACTGTGAGGGTGACTGAGCACTGGCACAGGCTGCCCAGGAAGGTCGTGGAGTCTCCATACTCGGCAATTTGCAAATGCCATCTGGATCTGGATCTGGGCAACCAGCTCTAAATGACCCTAGTTGTGCAGGGGAGTTGAACCAAAAAACCTACAGAGGTCCCATACTACCTTGACCATTCTGTAATTCTGTTGCTATAGTCTGGGAGCTACAGCTTAATGCAGGTAGTAGCAGTCAAAGAAGTGATTACCTTTGACAAAATTAGCCTTTTTTTTTTTTTTTAATCCTGTTAAATGTACAGTTTAATGCAATATTAGTGTACTAAAGAATTATTAACATACTGTTCTACTAGTCTGCAAATATAGTACTCTGGTATTCATTTGATAAACAGACGGCAATGGCAAATCATACCCTTCTTAATTCCAGTTCTTTGAATAACAACAAATTTTTTTGTTTGTAAATTTATAGCTATGGAAGTTTTCACTAAAGAAAAGCATAATTTTTGAGAAATAACAAGAAATTTTTAAAGTAACCTATATTTTTAAAATATTCCACAGTCAATATGACTTCAATTTCAGTTGACCAGCCTCAAGAAAAGAATACATGGGACAATTTTCTGTTGTTTGTAGAAACTGTTAGTGATCAGTCTCAACTGTGATTTTGACATTTTTACCCTCAGCTTACTAACACATACTTCAAGGTTGCAATAACTAGATTAAAGTGATAGCCCACCGAGTTGCTTCAGGCTACAGTTTCAGCTGACACAAATAATCTTTCACTGGACACAGTTTATGGTTTCTAACATAAAATGATTCGTTGCAAAGCCAGTGCTTGCATATTACAAACTATCATTAAACTGCAGTTCTGGTCTACAAGTTTTTGAGCAGGTACAATAAGATTGAGCTTATCTAGACAAAATGCTCTAGTTAAAATTGTGCAATCATATCTGAATTACTACACCTCTAAGAATAATGGTTCACCAAATCTTACTTGTTACTTTGTGCTTGGTGCACTGGATTTAGTTAGTAGTTTTAATGGCATTATTGATTTAAAAAAAAATCTCCTTAATACAATCAAATTTTAAAAGTAAGTATTATACGGAACTTTTCATATCTAAAGGTGAAATGGGTGTTGGCAGTATTGAAAAAAAAAACAATAACAAGCTAATTTCTCTATATATTCAGCAGAAAATAAGCCATATAGGTTACAGTTACCATTGTGTATGTCTTGATGACAAAAGTGTTGAGAATATTAGTTCCTTATTAAAATTAATGCTAATTTTAAAATAGTTTTAAAAGAAAAAAATACATCTACTACATCTAGTACATGTTGAAATTCTATAAATCTGAAAAATATTACATTTGCTATATTGGTGTATGTCCTTTTAAGATAACAGAGAATTCAGAGACAATTATGACAATCAGAGAATTTCACAATTTTATTCAATTTTTAAAAATGTAAACAGTTTTAAAGAGGAAGCTTGATAGCATTTCTGAAAAGGTACTGGAGTACAGTAGACCTGATTTGTCCGGTCTTTCAATAAAATATACTGAATTACTTTTTTATGATGGATTATTGACTAAGTAAACTCCAGCAGCTTCAAGGGAACCATTTTGGACATATCATATTCATTCTTTAACGACCTGTGTTTCTATTATAATTTTTTCTCAGACAACCTGACAGAGTTACCATGAAGGATGGAAGATAATCATTCAAGTTGTCAGTGTTTTTAGGCAGACTTCCAGTGTCCATGCCATTCAAGTCCTCACAGTCAATCATGGAAATAAGCTGGAGACAGTTTGTGAAAGGAAGTATTGATATTCATAGCAGCACTCGGTAGTAAACAGTTACTGAAAAATTGTAAAAGAAGCTAGTCAAAACAAGCGCAGTGCATTTGCCTGTTCTGTTAATGACTGTTTATATATCCTGAATTTGCTAAAATGTGTTTCTTTGTGGGGAAAAATATCAGCAATGTCCAACCCAGACATAAATAATGATGCACTTTTCTGGTATTATGAAGAAGTGTACAAAAATCTTAGTAATATCTGACAACTGCCATTGAATTTGTAAATTGACTCTATCTAGAAACTGTGATTAAAAGTCACTTCCAGTTTTCTTGTTTCAAAATGTTTTGTGGTTGTGAGACAAGATTATTCTGTACATCAGAGTTAATTATAAGATTAAGCTTGACATATAATATTTCATATCAGAAGCACCCATTATTCCATATAGATCTTCAACATTTATTTTCAGCAGGTAATTATTAGGATGAAGTCAGAGTAAGTTAAGGATTTAATTATTGCAATTCTACTAATACTGGTAAGGGATTAATGCATAATGTTAGATTTGTTAAAATGCCTTTACTATGGAAAAAATGTATTTATTTACATTAAAAAAAACCTTAAAAACTAAACAAAACAAAACAAGAAAACCAACCAAACCTCCCCCCTCCATCCACGCCAAACCCAAAAACGGTTAGTTCTTGAAATCCAGGCATTTTGACATAATAAATTAAAGAAATAGCACAGTTTAAAAATGGGTAAGATTATGAAACACAAAAGACTACCAAAAACCATTTAATTATTACTAGGGCAGCATGGTTACTTTTCACAAGAAATCCTATTGCTTTTAACTATTTACACAGTAGAATAAACAAAGAAAAAAGACAATGAGAGAAAGAATGCGAACCACTGATGCGGATTTACCCTGTAAATCAAGATGTCCTGTTTCTGCTCTCAGTGATAACACTGACCTGACCAGTGACTTTGAAGCAAAATCAATTCAGCCTATTACACAACAGCTTTACTACCCATAAAACCAGATATAATACTTCCTCTTCTTCCTACAGGGTTTTATTATAATATTATACTACATGCTAATTATGCTAAGTATATCCATGTTGTCATTTACAATTTGAACGGGAAGGAAATGTTATTCACCAAAGAATAAGAAACAAAAAAATTAGTATGAGTCAATCATAATGGACATGACTCAAACAATGGTTTGATGAAGACTTACAATCAGCCCCTGCCCCAAATAATTTTTTAGCATTCCCTTTTATGGGAGACATTTATCCTTTAAAACATCATTTTAACAGATTCTCAGTTGCCATCCTAGTGTAATAGAAGAACATCATGTGTGGCAATGCTCTGCTAACATCATACAGTGCCCCCAGAGATTAATAAAAATACTTGAAAATCAGTGTTATCAAAATCATTTAATGATCTTTGAAATGCTTTTAAATCATGTTTTAAAACCTTCCTTTGTTGTGTGACCAGAACAAATCTCTACTTTCTAAATTAAACAGTGTTTCAACAGCACTTACAGATTTCAATAGCTATCTCACAAAGTCCTATGTTCATTTTACATAGCAGTGTGCAGTTGTGAGATCCTTTATCTAAAAACCCAAATCTCTTCTCTTTAAAAGTCTTTTGAATATTTATGTGTGCAGAGACTTTCATAATTTATATTTTTGACACTAAGTCATTATACGACCCACTGAAAAAGCTTAATTAATAGGATAAGAATGTGTCTGTAGATTCTCAAATTATTCTAAACATGCTTTAAATATTTTAAATTAGAGTTTCCAATTAAAATTGTACATGTCATATTGTCTTATGTAATTCTATTGTTCATTTTCGAAGATACAGCTTCAGCTAAAAATTCTGCCCTGATGTGAGCTGAGCTCAATTAGTTTCTGATGTTCTGCCAAATTGCCTCATTACCTGTCATACTAGCACACTACCAACACTTTCAAAACTGAATTCTTTACATACACATTAATCTCTTTCTGCAAGAAAGTTTGGTGAGTAAAAATACAAAATTAGGAATGTGATTTACGTAAATTATCAGCTACCTGATGAATAATCTAGATTAAAACAGGTGATAAGTAGGAACAATTTGTACTCCATTCTCTGGTATTTACAACTGTTTCAAGGAAGCAAAGAACTTTCTAAATCCCACTTAACAGTTTTAGACACATTGGTTGCTCAGCAAATTCATAAGTATTTAAATAGAACGCAAAACTCACAAGTGCAGAATGCCCACAATTCCAATAGCTTTTATTCACCCTGATACTCCATTTGAAAGATTGTACAGATGTGAGACATATACTCAGCCATGATATTAAGATCCCACAAAAAGACTGTTGAAGGCTTGACAAGTCTGTAGATCCATTTATATTTCAAAATCGAAAAGACTAGGTTGCTCTTAGATATTTTCCTGTTCAGTATGTAGAAGACCACAGTGTTAAATGGACAGTTTGGCAGACTTATCTTTAATTAATTTGGGTTTGGCTGAATCAATATAGTAAGGGCATTCCATTAGGAAAACAGGAATCAGCCTACCTTGGCAATATGCTGTTCTGTGTAACACACTGTGGATTTGTTGAACAATACTACTCAAAAGATCAGCTTTCTCAGACTCAACCATAAAATTCTACGTGCACTCCACTTCATTTTCAGACGTATTTCTTAGTTTCTGAGGATATGGGCAGACAGAAGATACTGTTGGGAATACCTCTCTTCATATCTTTTAAGTTTGAATAAATTCCAACTCTTTTGCTAATCTATATTTTGCAGGAAGGTATTCCTATCACAGACCTGGTTTAAGGTATGTCTTGCAGAAATTATAGAACACAGGTCTGTCTTATGGAGCAAGGACAGAAGGGGATTGGTCTCCTAACCTGGGTGATCAGGTAACAAGAACTGTAATGTGCGCCTCTGAAGGCAGGAATTACGTATTTTGGACATTGCGCCTCAGATAGTTTTGAATTACCTCTCAGATCTTCTTATTCTGATCATGCCCATGATGCTTTTGTTTCTGTAAATAGATCTGTAAAAAAATCGATAATCAAAACTCCTTTAGTGACTTAAAAAAAGAAAGCTCATGTATTTTGTATCTAGATTGACATAAACAAATATCTCACAGGAAAAAGGTTTGAGAAATTTTACTCTGAAGAGCTGTTCGCCAAACACTGGAGTTTAAATCAAAGTCAAAACCAACAAATCAACCACCCTAACTTCCTCAGGGCAACAGAAAATATTCCCAAATTCTACATATGAAGTTCTGAAATTACACAAGTAGCAATCAATACTACTTCTTCCTCTATATCCTACTTCTCCAAATAGTAAATTCTGCATATGAAATAGAGATCCATAAATTCCTAGCATAAAACCAAGTAAAAGAATATTAACCAAGGCTTCAGAAACAGTGTGAATAAACTGGCTTTTTAGGCCATTTCTGAGTTCAAAATTTTTGATTATTTTTGTGGATTCTGCCAATGAAAGAGGTGACTTGCAACAGCTGTTATCCTCCCCATCATATTAAATGCTAATATCAAAGATAAACTGACGGGTAATAACCTTATTTGCTGCTACCATAAAATATTATGGCAACATTTCTAAAACCTCTAAATATCTTTCTCTTGAAGAAAACACAGCTCAAATATAAAGAAGAAACCTATTTCCTTGAAATGTGTTTGATTTCGTTTATCTTGAATACTGGTCAAAAAGTTCTACTCTGAAAACTGGTAATACTTATTCTTTACCAATCAACGATCTGATCATCTAATTTTTGAGGACTAGAGCATGATTAAATTTTCAATTTGAAAACAAAGGAAATACATGGATATATTTTTCTTCCATTCCTAGCTAATATTCTCTGACAGCAGTGAATATTTATGCTGCTGCTGGGGGAAGAGAGCCGTTTACTTCATATAGCTGGAGTATGAAATAGGTTTATGAATTTTCCCAGTGAAATCCACATCAATTTGGAGCATTAGTGTATTTTGACACGGAGGTCTCGCAAGCTCTCTTGCTTATTTTTAAACTTCCATTGATTGTAGTATCTAACTGGAAGCTTGAAAATAATCATTTTCCCAATATCCTTTTTGTCTTTTTCCACTTAGCAGATATTAGACTCTCCCTAACCCTTGTGTTTTGAGTAAACTGACATTAGAATTGATGTCTTCGAATTAAAAAAAAAAAAAAAAGTCAAGGTAGGTATAGCACTTGCCAAATATCTTAACACATGGAGATCAAACAAAGCAGACTAACTATGGGCATGGTATTTGTTAATTAATTGCTGCTGCAAAGCTAACATGAGGAGCACCAACCATTGTGGATTTTATTAATGTCTGAAAAACTTACGGCTTTGTTTGCCTTTTATTTTGAAAAAACATATTGGCAATTGCACGAGATTAAAAAAATATATACTTAGAGTTTGGCAGATTTTTACCATAAGAGAAGAACAACTTTAATTTAAAATGCCATCCATCATTTTAAAACACAATACATTTTAAGGTGATGCAAAAACAGATTTTGCCTTACTCCAAAATCACCACATTTGATTTTATCATCGAGTGTGTGCATTTATTTTTCTAGATACATATCCACTTTACATACATATTAATTTCTAACAGTCATAACTATCTATATGTTAATGAATTATACTTAAATCTCATTTTCCTAAGTTGGTGCTTTAGTTTACAGACCTAAGCTCAAAATGCATTTTCATCTCCATGAATATTTATCTCCAGAAAAGGCATGTACCTATATACTGTCTAATCTGACTTTATTTTCAATAGGTCTTACCATAAATATCCAATGAAATTCTCTTTCAAGAGTCAAGACTGGAATCTGGAATTTTAGACCTCTACCATCTTCAGAAATCCCTGTTTCAGCTTGGCTGCATATAATCTGTACTGCAGGCAACCTGCTGGAGCCCGTATTTGCAAACATAGAAGAACTGGTTAGGAATGTGAAGATCAGATGCAGTCTTGGCTGCAGTGACCATCAGATGGTGGTGTGAAGAATGTTGAGAGAAGGGAACAAGGTAAAAAGCAGGATCACAACCCAGGATGGTGTAGCGGGTTTGGTTTGCAAACCGGGCAGAAACACCAATTTAGTGTAGTGGTTTGATCACATGCTTTTCACTTTGTGAGATAAGGATGAGAAGAAATGCAAAGCAGGCCTAAAACTTTAAAGAATATAAAGAAGTTTATTACTAACAGAATTAAAAGTAACAAGAAATAAAAAGAAGTGAAAGCAAAACCCTCTTCCCTCCAGCACTCTCCAAGCAAAACCCCCTCCCCTCCAGCACTCTCCCCTCCTTTTACCCCCTCGCACAAAAGGAAACAATTTTGGTCAGTGTTACAGTC
>VZTE01006358.1:725903-762959 GCA_013397775.1 Eulacestoma nigropectus | reverse complement strand
GCTGATGTTCAGTTCGGTGCGAGCTGTGCAGGCTGGAAAAGGAGGCTCCGCTGCTCCCGCTGGGTCTGCGCGGGCTGCAGGAGGGGGAGAGGAGGCTCCCCCCGGGCTGTATGAAGGGGGAGGGGAGGCCCCTCCTGATTCAGAAGCCGAGCCGGGTGAATTCGGCTATCGGGCAGCCCATAGTTAGTTTAGCTGCTTGCGGCTCTGAGGGAAGGGAGAGGGGTGAGGGGAGGGCAGGCAGGAGCCCAGGCCGGGCCCGGGCCCGGGCCGGGCCCGGAGGCCGCCTGGGGCTCGGAGGCCCCGCTTCTCCCTCAGGAGACCGGGAACCAGAGAGGAACTTCCCGCCCTTGCACGGGGTTTAAATATGCAAAATTCACAAAAGCGCATTGGCTTAAAAGCTTGTCAATCAACTCAGTTTCAACCCATGACAGATGGTTAAATGGGTCAGATGCTGACTAAGGATAAGGTCAATGTGTTCTTCCTGGAATTTACCAGTAAGGTCTTCCTTTAGAAATTCAATCCTCCTGAGCACAGTGGGAAAGTCTGGTGTTATGAAGACTCACTCCTAGGAGAGAAGTGTCATCTAAGGGAGCACTTGAACTACTGCGATCCACAAGCCAATGGAACATAATGGTAAACTCCAACCAGTGCTGAGAGAGCTGGGTGATGTCATTCTAATGACAATCTTTGAAAGGTGGTGGAAATTGGATGGTGTTTCCCAGGACTCCAAGAAAGAAAATGTCCCTCCTGTCTTTAAGAAGGACAAAATGGAGGATCCAGGAAAGTATGGGCTAGTCACCCTGAACTCAGTTCATAGAGTGGTGTTGGAAAAATAACCCTCAAAACCATATTCAAACACATTAAGAGCTAGAAGGTGACAAATCCAAGCTAGTCTGGATTTAAGAAGGAGAAATCATGCTTGACCATCATGATAGGTTGCTATAACGACATTACTGAATCGGTGGACACAGTGGATGTCGTAACTTTAACAAGGCTTTCCACACTCTTATAATAAGAAACAATCATCAAAAACAGAAACACAGAACATTTTATTTAAACATAAGAAAAATCTTTTGTACTGGAAGGTTGATCAAACAAAGAAACAGGTTACTAAAAGAGATTGTGGAGTCTCCATCCTTGGAAATATCTAAAACCTGACTGGATATGAACCGGAGCAACCTGCTCTAGTCTAATTCTGCTTTGACAAGGGAGATTGGAGTAGCCAATCTCATGAGGTCCCTTCTAACCTCAACTGTTCTGTGATTTGATTCTGTGACTTGGGAGTAAACCTCATTAAATGAAAAAATCTCATATGTCTCATTAAAAGCATGGTACATGTCATACCCGAATTATGGTGGATATTATGGTGGCCTAACAACCGCATGGGTTAAAATGCCCCTGAAGAAAATGATATTAAAAATTATGATATTTAAAAAGACATTTAGCTCTGTGAAAAAAACTCCTCTTTTGCAATTACACTGAAAATAATTTTGAAACATTTACAGAAAAAAACCCTCATTGTTTAAAATTGCAAATTATACTTCTAGTAGAAGTCTCATTAATGGCATTGAAAAATAAAACTTAAAAATTAATACTTTACTTTTCAGATATGGAAGAAACTAATCAGAAATTGAGAAAGTAAAGGAAAAGAGAGTGAGAAACCATTATTTAAAAATCCCTGAGACATACAGAATGTTATAGAATGTCTGCTAATCAACTTTTAAGTTAGGAATATAGTTTCAGATGTCTGAAATATTTCTCTTTAATATTAGATATTTGCCCAAAAGAATAAAGAAAATAATGTACAGATAAACACAAAAATCAATTAAAATGCCCTGAAAAATTATCTATCCCAAAGCTACACTATTTCTCTTGGTATTTGTCTTCTTATACTGAAATCTTTGTTTAATTAAAAGAAAAGAAGGAAAAGATTGTGTAAAATAAATATTTTACTACACACTCCCAGGCTGGTTTTTGTGTTGTCAAGAAAATTAAACACTTGACTTCTCGCGTGCCTGAAATAATTTCCTTAGTTTTTTACTTTAGTAAGAATAAAAATAAAAATTACTCATCCCAGGCTCACTAAAGCCTATACAGCATATTTGTAACCATCAAGAGGCCTGAAATCATATCCTTTGCTGCCCTACGTTATAAGTTGTCACTGGGCATAAACAGGGTGAGTAGGGTCATTGAGAATCTGTAATTGCATTTACAACCTCTGCAAGAAGTAGAGATTGTGAATATAAACCTTGTGCCCCAAGACGACAAGAGAATGAGGAACATTATGGTAATGAGGTATAAATTCAGGCTTTTTCTAACAACTTCTGGTCTCTGAACTGTGGTAATTGAGCAAGTTTTTAAGTCAAATATTCTGGGTGAATTCCAGATCCTTTCTTTCTTTAAAGTATTAGACAATCCTCCTGGCTTTAGATAATAAATTTCTATTTGCTTCATGTCCTCAGTCATTGAAAAATACTTTTGAGAAGGATTAGATGATAAATCCCATTGTATTTAATGGTGTAATGATGCTACATAACATAATATTATTTTACATCCAAGGAAAATAAATCTTTGCCATGCACTATCAGGAAGGAAGTGATTTCAAATACAGATCACCATAATTTCTTGTTATGCTATAAAAGAGGCAGTGTAAAGGAATTAGTAGTCATTGTGATATACTAGTGACTGTTGAATATAATGAATACGAAGCTAAATGGAGAGTTGTTGAATTTGATACTGGTCAGGGAATTCTCCAGTATTTTAGAGCAATATCAAAAGTACATTTATGCTTTCAGTTCCCTCCCAGTGCACTGGATAGCTAAAATAGTGGTGTTCTTTTTTTCCTACCTTTATCTTCAACTGCATTATAGCAATTTTCCTGAACAAACAACAGCAAATCAAAGTCACCAGACAGAGGGAGCCATCCCCATCTGTAGGTAGGTTCCTTACAGGGATGGAATAATTTTTAAGCATAATATTAACTCAACATGATCCTTCAAAGGGCAGGAAATATTGTAGCATGTCAGGAATTTAAAGTAAAACCAGGAAGACATTTCCTTCATGTATATACTACAGGAACTTTTATAAATACATGTCTGCAGAAAAATCAAAATGATTAGCAAATGAATTTTACATCTGAGGATACGCTTTTTTATTGTGACCAAATGCATCATAATAAAATGAAACAGCTGTAATGGAGATTCTGTAAAAAAAGGAAAGTAAATCCCAAGGTCAAGCAAGAATCCTACAGAGCTTTAAAAATATTTGGTGGTAACTCTGCCCTGAAAAATCACAACTCAGTTTTCAATCGACCCCAAAGTTTTCCTCTGTTTAATGTTATAGTTCCTCAAACATATCGTTCCACAGCAATTTTGAATTTTCTAAGACACTGAAGAGACTGGGGCTTCAGATATGTAGACGTGTTGTGAAAGACCAGGAAACAATTGTCTCTCTCCTGAATTTGTATAAAACTCCTTTTTAAGACTTTTAATATACATGTACTTCTGAAGTGATGTCATTGTTTAATTTAAGGGAAGGGCAGAAAGAGAACACAGGAAAGGGCATGATTCTTTAAGCTGATCTTGAGGGCATTCAACTAACCAGAGCAAGTTCTTGGCCCTTGTTTCATCTTCAGGACTTTCAACATCTACTCTAATGCATTCCAACTTGTCCTGGGGTGACTGCATGATACTGTATTCCCTATCGTCTGCCCTATGCCAGACATGAATCTTGTGCCTTCCTGCATCTTTAAGCTGTTTCTCAGGAGAGGAGGGAGAGAAGCCAGGTGAATTTTTCAGAGAGATTTGTGCTCAAGGACACACACTCCCCTGCATTCCTGCCGTAGAGCAGAGGAAGCACCTTCCTGCTTTTAGCCAGCCCTTGGCTCCTTTTCTTGGGAAAGAGATGGAGAGTTAAAACTCTTTGATTTTTTAGCTAGGCTGCTAGCTGAGCTGCTTGCCCCCTTCGGCAAGAACTTTTCTTGGGTCAATTCTGCTCCGGTCCAGAACATCATCACCAGGAGGCCCTACGCAGCGGCCCGGAGGGGCCCACGCTGAACTCCAGCTCTGGAGAGGGCAGAGCCATGCCTACAAAAGACTCCGAATTTACCAGGTTCTCTCCACAGTGAGAGGTTTTACTATTTAGCATTATTCTTTTTCCATGCCTGAGGGCACTTTGCTTGTTAAATAAACAGGTTTTTTTCACTTTCCTCTGAGGAAATTTCTTTCTGAACCTGTGGGGGAGGGGTTACAGAAATCTGCCTTCTATTAGAGGACATGCTCATTTCGGACGTTCCTCTAAATTTGTCTCAAACCAAGACACAGCTGAATTGAAAAATTTGAAAAATTCCACACTTCAGAGTTGGTTATGAATCATTCTGTATGATGCTTTATGTTGAGAAGTAAGTTACACCCTAATTTTTTTTTTCAAAGATTGTGCAACAGCTAATTTGTCAGAAAATTCTGGCAAAAGACAGTGGAGATACAGATCTGTGCTACAGATGATGGTAGTAAATGATGCTGAAAAACACTCATGACTTACAGTATTTTGATAAATGTCTTAGAATCAACATTCTACAATGAATTGTAAGAGACAAGTTTACTTTTTAAAAATTCACAAAAACCAAAGAGGCTTTTTCTATATCACTTCCATGATGTAACATCATACTTCTTTGAAAACATTTTTTAGACAGCATTCAGTTGTAGATATTCTTTTCTACAGTTGAACAAAGTGCAAAAATTCCCATAAGTAGAGCAAAGAAAACATCCCCTGATCATAGTTAGCTGAAATTCCAGTGTAATCGAACTGTGTCCCATTAAAGGATATTACTGACCTGAATAGAGGGAAAAAAAGAAGATAAAGGAAGGAATACATGAAAGAAAACCCAACTACTAATCTGATCAGAAAGAAAATTTAATAAAATTTGAGAAAAATAGAATTGATTCCTTTTTGAGTCCTGAAGCCAAAAATGCAGTATTTGTTACTGTGTTACAATGCAATTCTTTTTTTCTTCCAAACTTTCAGTGTAAAGCTATGAATAGTAAATACTGCTTCCCTTTTAAAAAATAGCATAATCCTAAAAAAACATGATTTATTTAATGTTCAGAAGCAATTGGCTGTCTGAATAATAGTTACAGCTCAGACCACTATGCTATGTTCCTCTTCCATATCACAACATAATTGCTATTATTAGTAGAATACATTCAATAACTTTCACTTATTTCATCAGGAGATGCTAACTGCTTAACACTTCTAAATTCAAGCGCAGTTATTCTGGCATGCAAATCTAAATGTAGGAATTTTGGCTTAAGCATCTTTTTTTTTTTTTAAAGGAATTTTGGATAATTCAAATACTGTTGTTCATTTACCACAGTGCAAAAGCAAGCGTATGTCTGCCTCCCAGCACTGCTTGCATAATAAAACTGCCATGTACTTTTAACTGGAAAGGTTATACCTTGGTTAACACAGTATTTAAATGCCTTGTGATGTCATGAATTTTCCAAATAAGTAGGATCTACTTGATTTAGCTCTTGCTTCACTGTGCACAGTTACGTTGTGTGATGCTCAGTGTTACAAGTGCTTCATTACTAACAGTACTGTCAAGAACTCGTTCTTTGTAGACCTGTCTACAGCCTTTCATTAAAATGTCATCTTAAGGAGTATGGACACAGGATGACAGCAGAAGCCTTGAAGTAAACGCACAGATTGAAACCAGGAGCTTACAGACAACTCAACCACAGTCAACTTCCGGTTATTAGGGGAAAAAAAAAAAAACAGTATTACGGAAAAACAGTTTCAAGGGTAACAAGTAGACAAAGCGCAAGAACCCAAGTATGTAAAACACCACACACACACACAGTGAACAAGAGCATGCTAACAAAAACATAATGCCCCCAAGGTGACACTGAAGAGAAGATGAAACCATATTCATAAATATTATAACTCCTTGAGGGGAAGAACCTCCTCACTATTAAAATCAGCCTTCACCTGCTGGAGGACTTGGGATGGTCATAACTCATGCCAACCTTTTCCTCTAACACAGAAGCCACTAGCCTCAGGAGTCAGGGTGGCCCTGGACTGGTGAACATAGCACCAGGAAAAGAGGTAGATACTAAAAAGAGTTTTTTTAGTCTTAAGCAAATCTCATTCAAAATAAAAGCATTCTCATTATAAATGGACTAATAAGAAGCCTTTGAACAAACTTTTAAGACTTGAACAGATAATAAATTCTCTGCTTTGCACAGCTGGTGTGCTTGTTTGGCCTCACACAAACTGAAGCAGGTTAAGTGCAGGAGCCTGATGGAGAACTCACATAGCCTAATCTTGGGAGACAACCAACTGGTTGTCAGAAACAAATTTTATAAGACAAGAACTATCAGCTTGTGAACAAAGTCTGTGTACAGAAGAGACGGAAAAACTGGCCTAATGGAGAAGGTATGTCAGCTGTGAGAGGCGCATGCTTTTAATGCAAAAGAGGAAGATCATAATAGGAACATAAACAAAGAAAAATCTGAACAAAACCAATCACATAAAAAGGGGGTGAAGTATGCCTTTACTATTTACAGACTGCTGGAAGAAAGTGATCTGTAAGCTCTGCATGTAATGCATATGATACATTACACCAGTGAAAACAGAATTTTATAAAAAATAATAAAAAGCTAGCAGAGTATGAAGAATATAGGGTGAAAATACGTTCATTAAAACACCAAGATTACAACAATTTTGATGCTATGTACAACATTTCCTGTTAGTTACTAGAAGGAAACACTATGCAATGCAACTACAGAAAGCAGTTCTTGGCAGACGTAAATTGTAATGAAATGTGAAATTTAATAGACACTTTGATGACCAAATCTCAAACCACAATATTGATTAAAAGCAATGTGCCTGGGATACCAGGAAGTAGAAGAGACTACTTCAGAAGCTACAACGATTGCTAGTACCATTTCGCATGTGTCAGTTACAGAATTAGAATCAGGGGAAGGGGGGTGGGCAAGAGGATAATGATAGACTAAACCTCATATTTAGGCAATATTTTGAGAATTTATCCCACCCGATGTCTGAAATAAACAAGTCCCTTCAGTTTTGCTTTGCTCTGATTTTTATTTCATATTTAGTTATGCATTATGGCTCCATTTCTTCCTGACAGACGCTCTTGACAGCTTACATAGTGTGCCGAGTTGTTCTTACAACCATCAGTGAAGCAGAGATGCACAATTTCTGAAACAGACTAATGACTCTGAAAATAGGATCTCCAGATACTAACAACAAGAGAGGGAAAAGCAAGCTTGTGTTCAGCTTTAATTTGTTTTGCTCAACTGAAACATGTGATAAGAAAGAATAAGAAAAGATACCATAAGAATCAAATGTCAAAACCCTATAAACCAAAATATCTCAGGCATGAATTATTAAACTTGTTTGGTTTACCAATTCAAACCTGAGGTGAAAAGCAATAATTCACTTCTGCAAAAAGAAGTTAAAGAAATAAACTGGAAAATGCAGAGGTTTTGAAATGCAGCAAAGTTACAGTTTCTTCATTACCTGTGTTATTAAAAAGTGTCTAATTACATACTGTGCTGCTTTGGCGATAACAATTCTTATCTCAATTTTAAGAGTGACAGGAGTAAACTTTTTCAGTTGGGTATTTTATTCTATCTCCTTAAATCACTTTGACTCAATAACAGAACTTTGCAATATTAATACTTTTTTTTTTTCCAGGTAGGATTATGTAATACCTTTAAATGAGTTCAGAGTTCAACTGTTAAATTATGTACCATAAAATAAGCATAGTTTGTCATTTATCTCTGATATATTATTACGTTCGTAGGTTACTGACAGCAACAATCCACAAATTGTGTATCAATTTGAAACATACTACACTCATTTTCTCAAGCATTTTCTATAAATTAGTATATGGCATCTTTAAAATGGTTTACCAGAAGGCTGAACCATGAAATAACAGAAAGCTCCAAGACACACATGTAACTGAGGATAGCAGAGCATTTCAAAGAGAAACTCTCACTGTACAAGATAAAAAACAGCCAAAGGAGATATTCTGTAAGGAAAAATAAATTTGAAATCTTGTACCTGGAGGAGTACAAGATGAAGATTGAGGAATGAAGACGTGGGAAGGGGTTAGAAGGGAGAGCAGTTAGGGTACAACTCCTCTGGGAGAGGCTAGAGGTTTTCTGTCTCCTGCTGAGTTTCCCGCTTCAGTAGCACTCAGTAGGAATCATAGAATCATTTAGGCTGGAAGAGACCGGATCACCAAGTTCAACCACACAACTAACATTGCCAAGCCCACCTCTAAACCACGTCCCCAGATGTCATGTCTACACATCTTTCAAATACCTCTGGGGATGGTGACTCAAGCACTTCCCTGGGGAGCCTGTTCCACAGCCTGACAACCATTTTCGGTGTAGAAAAGACAAAACAGCCAGCAGATTTAAGCACTTTCTTTCCTGGAATATGCAGCAGCTCCCAAACCAGTTTGCTCCATAACACTTGCTGGAACTCAGGCACATGACAAGATTCAGACACGACTATATGAAAATGCACGCATCCTGAATCCCAAAGATAGGAGGGATGGTGGTAATAATTACACAGAGAGATGAAATAAGCAAAACCTCAAGTAGAGAAGATCAGTAATCTACCATTGCCAACTGACAAAGACTGCTACTTTTTTTCTCCCAATGCATTGTAGAAATTTAAATTTTAATCTCTCAACCGGCATGCCAAATGCCAACATGAAAAGGCAGAGGAGATTCCTGTCTTTTCTTACTGTTGGGCAAGTGAGGCTAGCAGGGGAATTTCCACAGTCAACTCCTGTTCCTGAGTAGAGGATTTATGTAAGTCCAGCTAATGAGACTAAGTTGTCAGAAGTAGCAGTTTATATTTAAAAATAAAAAAACAAAACAAAATCCCTGAAATAGAAAAAGTAGCAGAAGCTTTGGGATTTATTCCTATTTTATAAAATTCCAAAAGAAAAAGTAATTTCCCTACTAAGAAGCCTTATTTAATAGATAAGGAGTGAGAAAACATTTACAAATTTTTATGCAATTCTCAGTGTTAGTATTATGTTAGACTGTGCAAAATTCAGAAAACAAAAGCAAAAAAACCCTGAACATTTCCTCTCTTTGAATGACTCAAGACAAAACAATTTAACTGTACATATTTTAGACTGATGACACTGAATCACGTAGTGTCTGCATGTAAAGATACCACAAATAGAAAGTAATTGATTTTCTGTAAATCTAGTTTTTCTAAATAGGATTGAGTGTCCAAGAACAGGCCAAGGGAAGTTCACTTATCTAATCAGTGAATATTTATGTAATTTAGAATATATTTCACGTAAATTACATATGAATCCATACGCATGGCAATAGACCTGAACTCTAATTCTATTCTCCAAATTTAACCACTGAGCCCAAACCAGTTCTTTCTCTTCAGTTTACTGTGTCTGCAATTTCGATTCAACTGGACAGGAAGAAATTAGTGTTGCCTGGTATAACTCTCTCTACTAATGAGTATGACTCTCACTAGATGGAAGGTAAGAATTTCCGTTTGCATGGAAAACTTGCCAGGGTCATGTTATAGTCAGTCATAGGATTCTGGAGTACAGCAAGTAGAATGCATATTAATTGTGCCCTTCAGGGACAGATCTCCTATTACATTTTTAAAAAGGTAACCCCGGTTCCATCTCCTAAAGAAAAAAACAAGAACAAGGTTTAGTCACCTGAAGCAGCATTAATCCTAAACCATTAGAGGATTAGACATTCTGTCACTTCACTATTATTTTCACCATACCCTAGGATTTCCTAATGATTAACTATAGGTAAATGTCTGCTCCATACATTCTTGACTGTGGATGTCATTCAGAGGGGATTCACTCTTTTTGTGCACTATTTAGGGAATGTAGATGTCTGCAGATGGTTCTGAATACTAGATCTTGCAATGTCGAAGTGTGTTTATGGATCCTGCCTGAAGTGATTTTGTCTGCTGGATGATGTCATCTCCTAAATTGCATCGATTTTTCTTGAAACTACTCTTCCAAGTCACTTCAGTCCTTTGAAAACCACTGCATAAGTCCTTCAAGAAATTCTCTTGACCCTCAATCTCTTTTTCATCCAACAGCTCTTTCTGTCTTAAAGAAAGAGGAGTAGTCACATAGCTGAAAATGGTAGTGCTGGGAACAGGTTTTTTTCTCCTATTACAAACACACCTACTTGGCAAATGTTTTAAACAAAACAGATGATACGTGCTTGAATTCATAATTCTTCCTAATGCATAGGCTAAATAATCTCAACTGAAATGCTCTATTACTTAATATACATGTCTCTAAGGAGAAAAAACTTAGGCAATAAGCCATGCAATAAATAAATATTTAGCATACATACCCTCAAGGCACTTCCATCACATTTTACCAGGAAGAGCAATATTTAAAGTGTTTAATATAGACAGGATTGGCCCAAAGCTGAACACACGATTGCTCAGTTGTGTTACAGAAATAGAATTATAAACAGTACTTATTTTCATTTTTCAATTTTTTACTGAAATTCAGAAAAAAAATCTCCACCAGTATTTTTTTAAGAGGTAAAAAAACCTCTCCCAAACTGTTTAATGTATTGAAATGGCTACAAGCTGCATCAATATAATAATGGAATTCGGAAGGATAGAAAGCTATCTTCTTTGGAAATACTTGCCTTCAGGATTCAAATAGCATCCCTGAAGTAATTCACTGCAATGAAATGTATTCATTTTTCTTTGAATTATCTCTAAAACTTTACATGCCCCAGAATTACAGAAGAAAGGGGAAAACCCACATTGCTATAACCACCTGTACAAGATACAGTGTGCCCATCCTTGCATTCCATTCACTTATGACATCATATGAAAGACAGAATAAAGCCAATACTTGCCCTTTCCTGTCCCTGTCTTTGGATTGCAGCACTGCTTTCAATACAAGCTGTGCTCAAGAAAGAGTGCAAGATTCTAACTCTCTTCTAAGCATCTCATGTCAGGCTCAAAGGCTCTATTCCTTCTACCTCTTGTCCTCACTCCCTATCATGTGTGTGTTGTATACGCACGTTGATCGTATTTCTGTAGGGAAATATATGGGTCAAAACTTAGCTGGATGGAATAAACTACTTTGCATCTGGAGACTTCATAGAAACAGTACTCATTTAAAGTACATCTTAAAATAAACTTCATACTTGGGAAATAATATTATGTACAAATTAAAGTCACGCCTTAGATATACAGAGTAGCCAGAATTGATGGCCATTTTTCTATCCCAATTAGAATAATTTATAATATACAGTACATCCTGTCAGGTACAATGTGCTGACATCTTTACACGAAAGGACAAAAAGAATAATACATAACAATAAAATCCCAGGACAGCATCAATTAACACTGCCAGACTAAGCAGTTCTTCTTACTTATCTTACTAGAATGGCCTATTTAATAAACAAAACAAGACTTCTCAAGAGGATTGTAATGTCATTAGTTCTAGTCTTCCCTTAACCTCCTATGCTGAATAGGGCTTTTTTTTTCAGAGTTAGATGTACCTGTCAGAAATGTGACATGTATTTTCTCATCCTGATACTTTATGTCCTTCAATGATGACTCTTCTAGGCACCCTCAGTGGCATTCAAATAGGACCTTGGAGTATGGCACCCTCTCTTTCCCCACTGTGCTATTTTCTAAGTACACTTTTTTTAACCCTTCCATATTTTTCACCTGTAAGGTTCTTTCTTTCCTACTTTTACTGAAATATTTTCACTTAGCCAATACTATAAATCTTGGCATGGTCAAAGTCTACCTGAGGTACTTGGGACAGTAACAAATTACCTCGGCAATTATATTTTTATATAAAGACAAGACCTGAAAAGCAAGAGTGAAAAATGGAACAAACTTGGCAACACATCAGCACACACAAAAACCATCAGCCATTTTATAATATGATTTCCTTCATAATTTCCGAAGTATAGTAGACCACTGAAAATTTTGCGTTTTTTGATGAATCTAAGTATTGCAGGTGTACAGCAAGACTACAAAGAGAGGGCTGGCTAGGTAGCATACTGAGGCATCATGAAAGTGGCTCCCCATATCTCACAATGCCCTGGAATTTCAATCAAGAAGAAAAAAATATTCTAAAAGATTTTTTGAAAGAGAGTTTAAAAACAACAACAAAAAAAAGAGTAAGAAGACCAAAGACAAAATAGTGAAAGGCTGCATATTTCAGGAGTTCTTCTGGGACATAAGACTGGGTTTGAAGCCCTTGGTCAGTCTGGGAATACAGCATGTTCTGAAATGAACCTTTGACTTTTTGTGTCAGCTTAGATACTCCACCTACATGCTTTTGTCCCACAAAAGTCCATTACTCAGATGATATCTGGCATAATCCCCAAAAACTAGTGGAACTATCTCTGAACTTCTCCATTAATATCTGTAATTATTAAGCTATGTTTTGGGAAGACACAGTAATTACGGGACTTTTTTTCTAAGGCAGGGTAGAAAAGTATGTCTAAATATTAATTGATATAGGATCTCCTATCCTGTCAGTGTACGCATTAAAACATATAGCATAAATGACATGTGACAGGCTCTTAAAATACCAAGTGTTTTAAAATAAAATAGGCACAGAGACGATTACTGGAACAATAAATTACTGCTCTTTCTTTCTCTCTAGTTAACAAATCCAAGTTTAGGGCAGACCACAATGCCCTTGTCAACCTCTCTAACTCGATGACTTAAAAATAACAATTTTAGTGAAAACTTGTCTTCTGTTACCTGCGTCCTTGAGAGACAAAAATATTTTCTGTAAGGGTGGACAGAAGAGTTTAAAAATCAACTATTTGCTACAGGAGACATAGCTGAAGAGCAATGAAGTACCACAAATAGAAGTCTGGACACAATATGACACTCAGATATTCCCCACAAGTGAAAGCAAACCAAATGTATTCTAAATCCAAAGAGCTCTCAAAATTAATTAAATCCTTGAGACTAAAGTCAAATTTATATTTCTTAGAGGAATGAAAGAAAGGTGTATCAAGTAAATAATTTTTAAAAAGTGAAGTTAGAAAGCTTTCATATTGAAAAAAAAGAATCCTTACCAAGTTTAATTTTCTAGTAGCTTAACAGTATTCTTTTAATCTTGCACAAAGAAAAATACGGTAAAAATGTTACAAGCTTTTAATATTTTATTTTCACACATGAATCCTTTTCTTTCTGCAGTTACCGAATTAATTAAGCTTATCCTTTTAAACAAGAGTAAAGTGAAAATTTGTCTTTTATACATAAACAGCTTCAGGAACAGGAAGTCTATGTCAATTAATGCCATCTGCAATTCTTTGTTATCAGCCAGATAGTAAAAAAGAATTAACATTCTCCATTTTCTTTTCTGATAAACCAGAAGGAATGATCATTTGAAGCATTTTTAAGGGGGTCCTTACCTTTGAAGTCTTTTGCAGTTTCTTTTGGCAATCTGTTGAAATGGGATATTTACCTGTTCAAAGAAGATAAGGTATTATTAGTGATATCTCAGAATACACACCAAATGCAAACCACATTCATTAGTTAGTTAAATATATATGGATTAATCTTAATTATGTTCCCCTCTGTGTATTTCTCTGATTCTCATCAAGGAAGCTGCAGGGTTCATGAAATGTCATATGCTCTGAGAATTTAAAAAGGTTAAAAGAAATCATCTCAATGTGATTTCGGTAGCTCCTGAGTGCTGACCTCCCACTTATTTTCGCATTTATGGGCAAAATACCTTTATATAAGCTAAGCATATTTCAGCACTTGTTTTAAATGCTAGCTACAGAATTTTCAACAATATCTGAAATCCAAGTGGCTATGCCTATGGGGAATTTTGTAGTCCAGCATTTTCTTGTATCTCGATCCTTTCCTCTTCTTCTGCTGTTTCTTGTTTAGCACTCCCAGCTTAAATTCTGATGGATCAAGGCCATTTTTTATTTCTCTAATTGAACACTGTCTCACACAACAGCATTCTGACTCAGAGGTGTTATGACACAAAATAAATACATACTGTATGCAATTTAGCATATGGTACTGTTGTATGGTACATGCAAAGACTTTAGAAAAATATTTACTAATAGCTCATATTTCCTATTTAGTTACGGATTTTAAAAAGTTTATTACATTTTCTGTATCAAAACCCTTATTCTTAACTTACAAACTCAGGAAACACACGAAGAAACAGTTCTATTTCCAGAGCTACAATTACCTTATTTCTCATTCTTTTTGTGACTTCAGTGATCACAGAATACATATTTTGCAGAAATTTCGCCTTATTTCCTGTTAGGTTGTAGCATTTGGAGGCATATCCCAACAGAGTGGAAGTCTCATAAATGCAGCTTTCTGATAAGAGCACATGAAATTTACTGTCTCACTTCAGTGCATCTGTTGTTTTTCATTTCTCTTCATCATTTTAAAAGTACTGAAATGATAACTGAAACTTTCCTTTTGCCTTCCATGTGAAAACATGAAATGATGCCCCCAAGATTGCATACGCATATGATAGCAGTGTTTCACTCTATTTCAAGAGCAAAATTTTCAGAAAGAGTCTTTTGGTAAAAAACATTCTGTTTTCATTTCTGCCATTAACAAAGTTTTTAGTGACAGTGTTCCCAGAGTTTCGTTGTAGAAAAAAAAGTTGTTGAGTGGGAAAGTACAAGTTGGGGTGAGAGAAAAAAAATTATTTGTAAACCAAAGGAATGAACAAAGTTTTCATTCTTTCCTACACTATTTACTACACTTATAAGAGCCTTCATATTTATGCTATAAAACAATTTGCAGCTAAATATCTTTTATGTTTAAAACTCATTTCAAAAGACAAGTCACTAATCTTTAGTAAAGAAATTATTATGTAGTAAAAAATGGGGCAGATTTACCTCTGTGGGTAAAAATGGGGTAGAAACTACTCTGCGTCAGTATGGCAGCCTTTATAATCTGAAACACTGAGAAATATAAAATAGATAAGATAAAAGAGTTTAGTTTCATTTAAAACACTGTATTACTAATTGGAACATCATGAAAAGATACGCTGCATTCCCACCTCTGTTCAAAACATTTGAGAACCATATTTTGGCAGAAGGACATTCAGCACTAAAACCTGTTCATGACCTAATATAGCTTTTGTTCCTTGTGTTTGAAGGATTCATGACCTTAGGAATGTCTACAATCTTTTACTGCAATAACATAATTATCTGCTACTGAATATTACAAAATAACCAGAAAATACTGAGTTGAAACTTCAGATATGCACAAACAATGAAGACAAGTGTTAGAATTGACGTTTGGAGTATAAGCACCATTTTGAAAGGGATATCCATGTTTTTCTAATTCAAGTGTCTCGTTGCCTGCAAATCTTCAAAAAACAAACAGACAAGTGTTTGCAAAAACACAAATGTAGAAATTTACAGATTATGCATATTTCGTGAAGTTTTAAAAATTTACTATTGAAAAAACCATGTACTTGTTTATGGACTAAAATCAGTCGTCTTTTAGCCTTACAAATTCTCCTTGTGTTAGCAATGGTAATTTGAAATGGCTTCTGAGCAGATAATTCCTTATTTTGGAGACTGTACAATGGATAAATTGCTTATGGATAGCTACATACACTCTCAGCTGTAAGCAAAGATATTCTGTCCAAAGCATTACGGACTAAAATAATACATTGTAGTCTAAAGGATAAGAAAGATAAAATCATATAAACATATGATGAAAAATAGCATGGGAAATTCACAATTTTTTGGGCCATTTTCTTATTTGAAAGGAAGAAAGTATTTTTAATAAAAGTTACCTCCTCTTTTTGTTCAGTTGCATAGCAAAAGAACAATAAATTCCATTTATTTTCACCTGCTGTTTCTTTTACAGACTATTTGATACTGTCATTGATGTTCTTCTATTTGGAGGTCTTGGCGTTGATTTTATAGCAAACAGAAAGGATATTTTTACTGTAAACATTGACTAATCTTTTGCCATTCTCACTGCAAGGAAATATGACTGTTCCAAACTTGAGCATATGTTTTTGATTGTATGGGCCTTTTCATCACACAAGCATATGCTACTAGGTAAATACAGAGCTGACACATCCTTGTATTATATAAAGCGATTAATAGCTATAATTATGGGTGGCAAACATCTATTATAACATTGCTCTTTGAAAAAAAGATGTTCATAAAACTGAGGCCAGTGTAGATCTGAAGATTGCTGAATTAAGTATGTTACCATGGTAGCCACTCACTGTACACTGTATCAGAGCAGAGTGAGCAAAAAGGCCTTTCTAAAACATTACCAAGTTCTTCTGTCCTTAAACATTTTGATGAGCTTTTGGAATGTCATTTCAGAATGTGTTAATCTGTAAGACTCCTGTCATATACATACATTTTACATACTGTGAAATGCCAAGTCTTCTACTGTATTTTAGAATGCAGATTTTCTATCATGCCTCACTAAACATTGAGGAACTCAGGCATCCCTACAAGTGAAAGATTATCTGTTTTGTTTGATGGCAGTGTTTGAACTACAGCTACTACTTAAACTCCTTGGTGGGGTTTTTTAACTGTTAATCTTCAGAGTGCATCCCAAGATAGTCTCTTTGGGTAGGTGAGTGTGAGACAGTAGAATTGGAACTCTGTCAGCGTCTTTGCTTCAACATGCATTTGATTATATGTGCTTTTTCAATGTATATACCACAATTCTGATAGTTTAGCAGTGATTCATAGAATCATAGCATGGGTTGGGTTGGAAGAGACCTTAAAGATCATTTAGTTCCAACCCCCCTGCCATGGGCAGGGAAACCTTTCCCTAGACCGGGTTGCTCAGAGCTCCATCCAATCTGGCCTTGAACACTTCCAGGGATGGGGCACCCACAAATTCTCTGGGCATCCTGTTCTAGTGCCTTAAGCACCCTCACAGTAAAGGATTTCTTCTTGGTATCTAATCTAAACCTACTCTCTTTCAGTTTTAATCCATTCTCCCTTGTCCTGTCAGTACATGCGCTTCTAAAATACCCTCTCTATCTTTCTTGTAGGCTCCCTTCAGATATTCAATCAATTTGTATTCATTTTATTGCATTTTAAGTTCTCCTTAACTTTGAATCTATCAGAATAATTTATGCAAGTGGCAACATATCCTGAATTACATGTCTATCTTGAATGCCCAATGCATGCCCATTCTTCCATTTAATTTTACTTGTAATTAAAGTAAGAAAAGTATAACTATTATCTTCAATTTTATCCTTAGATTCTCAAATAAACCTTTATAATTTTGATCACAGAATCACAGAATTACAGAATGAACTAGGCTGGAAAAGACCTTTGAGATCATCAAATCCAACTAGTTCTTTTATATTTATGGCAGAATTAAGAAGGAAAATCTGACTTAAGTGACTCAGAACTAATCAGTGTCAACCTGCTTCAGCAGCTGCCAACAGAAAAATCCTTTTGTAATAGGTCAAACACTAACCACTAGACTGAAAATTCTGAATACATATATGTAATTTTGGCTCTTACTTTAAGTTTTTCTGGTTTTCCCTAGGCTTTCTAATTTTTCTGTGTTAAATGTTCTCAGTTATAAATGAAAAATTCATGTATTACATAAGATATTATTCTAAACATGATTAGGTCTAGAGTATGTTTTGAAAATTAAAAATCTAATGAATAGTGATAGGTCATATTATTACGACCTACAATCAGACATCAGTCTTAGGCTCAGCAGAAGATCACTCACATTCAAAGTCCAGTAAGGTATTTAACATCTAGAATGACCTTACTACCTCTCTAACACAAAGATTGCCAGTGGACAGAGGAGAAAAGCTTTGACGTTCATTTTTTCAACTATCTAAATAGTCGTTCTCATCTGATCTGTTAGGACCAAAGGTACATAACTCTCTTGCAACCCTCAAGAGTTCTACAGTAATTTGCTTTGCATATGCTGAAACTGCAAAATAATTCCTACTCATTGCTTTGCCTTCCTCATTGCAGCCAATATTTGTGTGTGAGTGCACACACACACTGAGTGACACATGGTGGCATTAAAAGGGAACAAGTGAGAGAATTGACCTTAAAAATTTGCAATTTACACAACAGCATACCACTCATTTAAAGATGATGAAAATTAAATAATTGTCAAGAATTTAAAAGAAATACAGTTACTTCCATAATACTTTTAAAGAAATTTAAATCTTGACAACCAGTCACCTTCTATTTTTGAGAAGATTAGAAATACAATTGATAATAGGAGTACAAGCACCATAATTTGGATCTACATAAAATCTTTGATAGTGTCTCAAATGATAATCTTCATCTTAAACTGAAAGCAGGAAAGATTCACGTTAAACATGGGAACAGATAAAGAACTGATTAAAGTAAAGTGATTAGAAAGTAAAGTGTTGAAAAGGGCCACAGGGGAGTCAATTTTCAGATCTTCATTGCTTCTCATCTGCATAAATTACTAAAATAGAGAAACTCGCTGTAGAATTGCAAAATGCACTGATGACTTAAAACTGAAATGAAGTAGTAAGTGGAAAGCAAAAGAATTAAATGATAATTCCCCTTGGAAAACGGTTTACATGTTAAAAGGAAAACAAAATTTTAGAATGATAAATGTAACATATGAAGCATTGCCTGTTTTTCCTTACAGAAGCACAAGAAGCCTACTTTTAAATACTACCCAAACTTCCGGGAACTTTTCTGAACCTGTTTAGATTACTGAAAAATTAAGAGAATGGCAAGCAATACCCATATACTGCAGACTGGGAGGGGCGGAGGGAGCAACTATCAGTTCAGAAAAAAAATATGATCATAACACATGCACTGGTACAATACGGTACAATAACTAATATTAAATGCCTTTCTATTTGAAATCTCAAAACAAAGAAAACACTAAAAGCCCCACACCCTCTTACACTAACACTACCAAAAAGTTACCAGAAAATGGAAAATATTTTCACTGAAGTTGTTCTTGCCATTTTTCCCATCTCCTAATTTTTCAACTCAAATAAAAATTAGTATCTTCTCGCTCCAGTGGAAATACAGAAAAATAAAACATTACTCAATACAAAGAAAAATAACACTTATGCACATTATTATGGGCTTTTTTGTGTTTGGTTTTGATTTTTTATTTGTTGGGTTTTGTTTTTGGGGGGTGTTTATTATTATTTTTGTTCTCTTTTTTAGCTTACCCACAGTAAAATAGTATAGAAATGTTGAGGGTCAGACTTGCAGGAAAACATCTATCTATACATTACTGTTAGCATAAGTATTTTAACCCAAATATAGCCTAGTAGAAATACATGAAACACTTAAACAATTAGAAAATACAAGTTAGAGATGATGAGTGAATAAGACGTATCTCACAGGAAGGCAAATATGAAGATACTCACCATCACTGTAATTTGACCCATGCGCTATACTACAGAAACAGTTGTAATCATGTTATTTATGTCCTTCTGAAGCCTTTGGAATCACTATTCATATGATACAAATATAAGAAAATGAAGAAAATATAAGTTTCTAAAATCTAAGTAATGGGTCATGACATTTTTTTTTTCTGTAACTGATATTTCAATATTGGTTCAGTATCATATTTTGCCTCCATCCATGTCTCTCTCTAAAAGTCATAGTATTTGGTCTTAGTTTGTACAGAGACCATTAAAAAAAAATAAATAAGTTACTGCAACACAAATGGCCATACTCAAAAGAAGAAAACAAAGAAAACAGGAAGAAAAATTATGCGTAACACAGCTATATAATTACATGTACATATGGTCCTCAAGACAGCTGCATAAAGACAATGGAAGCATAAGGATTTATAGTGTTGATGAAATTGCATTCCTGTGTCCATTTGAATGGTAGCTGAAGTGACAATTTTAAGTCCAGCACCTGCAAAGCATTTTTGCACACTACACATAGGAAATTGTGATCAAAAGATGTTTGTATCAGTGCATACAGCTAACAGGGGAAATGAATTTGTATGTATGAAGAAATGAGGAGAAAGTCAGAGAAGGAAGTTTTTATTGCCACACATATGGTTAACGAATTTAATATCTCTCTCAGTGCCCACCATCTTAGAAATACCTGTAGTTTGATAGACAACTTGATATCAACTACAGAAGGTTTCTATATTTAATATTCCATTGTTAATACTTCCTTTGCTTTTTAAAGGTCATTAATGTCATTGATTACATTAATTTGAAAGCTGCTTGAATAACACTGAAAATTAATGTAAAATGAACATCTGCGTAAGTAGACAACAAACAAAATTGCTGGTCTCTTCAGAGATGAATCCTGGGTGTTTTCCCCATTGATCAGTTCAGCATAGCAGGAGCAGAAGAGTCCAAATAGAAGTTCTCAATTATTTTTTATGTTCTAGTAAATAGAAAAAGTTTGATGATTTTTCCTTCATTTTTTTCAACAGCATCCAGCAACAATACAGCTTCCTGGAGAAAACTAGGGACTGCTTAGATTACAAAAGCAAGTCTATTTATTCTTTAGATACTTATGCTGAGTATAAGAAACAAACAACATGGTCTGCTAACGAGTGGCATAATAAATTTTATGAAACCAGTCTAGCATTTATAATTCGTTAGGAAGCTAAACATTGAGGAATTCTCTCTTCATTTAGAATTTGGCCCAGTGATAAGAACTTATCTACAGATATAATTTTTTAAATTAAAAACAGATGACCTTGTAGAACCATCCAAATCAATCCAAGACTCTCTCATAAGATCATCTAGTGATATTCCTGGTGTTCAAGACAAAAGAAGAGACTTGCTTTAAAGAACCAAGGTTAAATGTAAAACTCACTATCTGCGTAAACATAGTGTTTAGGAAAAAAACTTTATAATGAAATTCCAAGTCATAAGTCTGGGCATTTCCCTTTACATATATTCTGACTTTTAGGAAGACAGTATATGCCTTAAACTCACACAACTTCTTAGTTGTGCTGGCTATGCATCAAACTCAGATAATTTCATAGTTGTACTGGTTTTAGTACATGGATTTATGAACTTATAAAGTCTAGCTACTTTGTAGTGCCATATGTTTAAAGAAACTGTTATAGCATCATATTACAGAATTACTGCACATAATAGTGGGGTTAATCATTGTCCTACGGTAGAGGGGACAACCTGTACACATACTACTATAATTAGGATCAGTTAGACCAGTGATGGCTACTGACATCTCATGTAATTTAATTAGAAGTATTCCATCAGCATTTATTTTATGATCTACTAAAGTAATGCATTTGTTATTGCAAATAATTAAAATCAACAGTCCCAGTGCAAAGGAACATCCAAACGACAAAACTGTTGAATAAGCTAAAGTTTTCTAAGATTTTTTTATCACAGGCAAGTTCTTGGTAAGAGATTTAAGACCAGAGCTTTAGGAATTATAAACTGCTGTGAGTGATTACTCTTGCTTTGCAAGCTAAAAAATATAAAAGGAATCTATAAATTCTTTCATCAGCAAAATATTTATGTCCAGTGATTCTGAATGCTAAACTAAGAAATGTCACTATTTCTCGCATGAAATTTGCCATTTTATCTCTGTGGCTGAAATTACTTTATGAAGAAAAAGTATTTCTAGAAGTTTTGAGTTTCTCTGGTCATCACCCTCTATATATTGAAGTGAAAATTTTTTAATCTGAAATTCTTTCTGGATTAATTAAACCTAACATGCCATAATTTTCTTAACGTTTCTCAAACTATGCCTTAGAAACAGCAATTGAATAGCTCTGTGAAAATCATAGAAAAAACCCCCTGTCATATATTATCCATGTATAGAAATGGATGGTAATCTCCCAATGATGAACAATTTGAAGAATTAAACATTAAATGTACTGTGAGAAAACCAAAACATGTAAGAGAGTTTTAGAGAGTTGATTTCAAGACACACTTAGTGATTTCTTACAGATCCTGTTGTTTAAAAGCATTTCTTTTGAACTGTTGGCATTAAAATTAAATTCAACGGAAAAAAAAATTAATTTGTGACAGTAATGTATGACCAGAATAACAAAATGGGCATACAGAAGTAAGTGAAGTGACACACATATTAAAAACACAAATCAAATCAAACTCGCTTACATTTGAAACAGAAATTATTATTGTCCAAACCTAGCAAAAAGTCTGATTTTGTTATTTGCTCAGAGATAACAAGGCTCTCAGTTTCACCATCTAAATTGATACTTTTCTGAACTTCTCTATGAACGTGTTAAGTTGCAGAGCTCACTGCCTCAAGAGACAAATTTCTATTGCCTCAGTTCAGAAAGTATTTCAAACATTTTTTCAGCATGGGAAAAGCTGAGTATAAACATTTAGCTAAAGCTATACATTTGCTTAAATACCACCCTGAATAGTAACATATATTTAATTTCTCCACAAATTAAGAGTAACCATAATTTGAATCCTGTACCAATAAAAAAAATCCAGCACATGTTCTTCACTAGTCCATGGAACTAGCAGCACTTGTTTCTTTAAGGACAGACCAAAGATGTTCCGTGAGCTACAAGCATAGGCCATCTGCAACTGGCTCACTCTGCTGTAAGTTCTGCCTCAGCTCACAGAACATTCTCCCTCTGTATTATGGAGAACAAAGAATAAAATCATGTTACTTTTACCTAAACAATTTTTTTTTACCTAAATCACACTTCTTTTACCTAAACCTGTATCTTATAAGAACTTATTATTTCAGATCTCTACTCCCCTGCCAGGTTGCAGAATTTAGCTACCAGATTTGAAGAGATTTCGAGACTGTAGGGATCTGGCAATAACCTGAGAACACAAATAAGCCGTAGGAAACTATGTTAGAAGAGAATCTGATGATAACTAATTGTAAAGTATCATTTTACTAAACTGCATTAAATTGTTCCTTCTAGGCCAAGAAAATTATTCAAAAATCTTACAATATAGAGTATACCAAATTTATAAAACTGAAAAAAACTTCATTTTTGCATAGCAAATACATCAACTGAACACTAGTAGCTATGGAAACTGAAACAAGGCACAATTTTTCCTCAGAAAATAAGAAATCAAACTTACATTGCCAGATTAACTCTAACAGTTACAAGATATCAAAGTAGAACACATGAATGGTTCAGCACCTTACCCACAAATATTATTGTGGTTTTATTCCCATGAGTTCTTCATTCCTTGCAAGCTGCAACTAATTATAAATCGGCTGATACACCAATACTCTTAGGCTGTGTTAACATTTTGAATTTGTTTGCTCACCCTACCTTCTTTACTGCAAGTCCAGCTTCTTTGAAAGAAACAAGTTTTTTCAACACTACAGTTGTAAGCTATTTTGCGATAAGGGCTATTCTATGCACATTAATAATACTGACAAGAACAGATGGCAATTATTGCTTTTAACAATTATTTTTTTTTCTGTTGGTATTAATTACGCATGCTTAATTTCTGTTATGTCCACTGGGCACCAAGGTAAGGTGCTAAAAATCTGCCCGAATAGTTTCAGCTCATTGACAGCAGCAGAATTCTTATTAAAATTGATTAATTTTAATTAACTCATTAAGGATACATAAAAATTCATCATTATTGATAGTTATTTTTAATGCTTTTCTAATATTAAAGTGCTTTATAAAGTGAGCAGCATTCTTTCTAAATGTATAGTTAAAACATCATCTACCACACTTGAAAAATAGAAATACCCGTAAAATTAATAAAAGTACCAGTCATATGAATCACTAGAAAATTCTCTACCATTCCTAAGTGTGCTGAAAAATGCCTGTTTAAATATCTTTGGGTTAAATTCCTGTTCACTGATTATCTAGGAATAGTACTCTTTCTACTGCATCTCTAGCAGAATGCTTATGTCCAAGTCAGGCAGCTAGGTGGTTCTCTTCTGCAGTTGTATTAGCAAGGGAAGAATAAAATTCCTAAACACTGTGGTCTGTAATAGCCAACACTCTTAGCAGGGAGCTGCTTAACCTTTGTCAAATGATAACACCAAAACCAGTCTTAAACAAACAGCCTTCTCAACAGGGGCAGGCCTGCTTTCAGTTAAGCTTCATTGCCACAAGCTGTTTCAGTTCATAGTTTTCAAGCATTCAACCAGTGATCTGAAGACACATTAGGGATATTATAGACTTCAGAGCTATCCGTTCCCAAACCACAATAGTAGCATATAGTTCCAGTAGTGTGAAAGAAGACCCTGTCTGGATCTTTCTAAAGATAGAGAAAAAGATACAGTGTGATACAATTTATTCTGAGGCTAAACAAAAAGTGTCCCTGGAAGCACTGGCACATTAATTTCCCTAGACCAGCAGGTTAAATGCACGGGCAGGACAAAGAACTCAGGATATTCCAGACACAATCAGGCATACATGGCTTGATACTCCAGCAAAAACGTTGACTCTAACTGCCTTATATTTGGATTTTTGTAAGTCCAGGCTAGAGTACAAACCAAACATATGAAACTCGCTGAAATCCTACCTATTCAGAAAATCCATGGAAAAAAACCTGACTTCAGGGCTTTACATGAAATGAGCAGACAGGAATCAAGTTACCTCTGAACATTTCAAGTCTTAGTTTGTGGATTTTGAAACAACGTTCTCTGGTTCCTTTATGTAGAAGCTTAGCAACTTTGGGGTGCCCCTTATTGTATCAGAGAGGAATTTACAAATCACAGTTGTAATCTCATAGCTGGTGACCACCTTGGAAATGGAGTCATGATTTCAATGAAATTTGGTGAAAGCGTAGTAACTTGATGAAGCGCTCATTGGAGCAACACCAGTTAGTTACATATCTAGTTCTTAAAGCAAGGTTTCTGCTTTACAAGGTATATATTTTAGCCTTTTGTTCACTTTTTATCTTATTCTTAAATAAATCACTGACGGATGTTCCTAATCTAGGAAATATTTTTAACCTTACTTTGATGAAGGTAAAGAATTTCTGCATTAGAGTCTTCTAGCACGCTTATTTTCTGGTGCTAGTTTAACAAAATGGAGTATGTAAAATTTAAAGCTACACCTTTAAGATTCAGTGAAAATGTAAGATGAGTAAATAACAGATTAATGATTCACCTATCAGAAAAAAAAGGGTTTACTTAAAAATTCCTTTAAAAAATAGTTAAAATAATATGATAATATTATATGGTGGGCTGACCCTGGCTAGATGCCTGGTGCCCACCAAAGCCACTCTATAACTCCCCTCCTCAGCTGGACAAGGGACAGATAATATAATGAAAGGCTCATGAATCAAGATAAGGGTGGAGAGAGATCACTCAGCCCTCACTGTCATGGGCAAAACTGCCTTGACTTGGGGAAATTAATTTAATTTATTACCAAGCAAATTAAAGTAGGATAAGGAGAAATAATCCAAATATTAAAAACCACCTTTGCTCCCACTCCTACTTCCTTCCCAGGCTAAACTGTACCCCCAAATTCTCCAACTCCTCCCTGCTCAGCCACACCTGGGGACAGGGAATGGGGCTTGCTGTCAGGTCATCACACGTTTTCTCTGCTGCTCCTTCCTCCTCAGAGGTAGAACTGCTCACTCACACTCTTCCTCTGCTTCAGTGTGGGGTCCCTCCCACGGGAGACAGTCCTCCACAAACTTCTCCATTGTGAGTCCTTCCCATAGGCTGCAGTTTTTCAGGATCTGACTGCTCCTGTGTGGGTCCCCCACGGGGTCCAAGTCCTGGCAGGAGCCTGCTCCAGTGTGGGCTGCTTTCTCCACGGGTCTGCAGGCTCTGCCAGGGGCTCCCCACGGGGTCACAGCATCTTTCAGGCATCCACCTGTTCTGGTGCGAGGTCCTCCGTGGGCTGCAGGGGCACAGCTTCCTGCCCGTGATCTTCACCTCGGGCTGCAAGGGAATTTCGGCTCTGGCCCCTGGAGCGCCTCCTGCCCCTGCTTCTGCCTGACCTTGCTGTCTGCCAAGGTGTTGCTGGCACATATTCTCGCTCCTCTCTACAGTTTTAATTGTAGAGGGTTTTTTTCCCTTCCTTCACTCCGTTATCACAGAGGTGCTAACGATGTTGCTGATGGGCTCAGCTTTGTCCAGCAGCAGGTCCATCTCGGAGCAGGCTGACATTGTCTCCACTGAACACTGGAGAAGATTCTGGCAGCTTCTCTCAGAAGCCCCCCACTGCCACCTCCCCGCTACCAAATACTTGCCATGCAAACCCACAAAATTACAGCTCACAGTTTACCAGAACATTGAAAATGCTTGGTGCATTTAAACAAATAAAACTAAAGAACTCAAGTTAAACTTCATGATCTTTAAAATTATTCCCATCTTACAAGAAGGTATTTTTTTTTTAAGCGCAGAAACTCCTTTTTAATTCAATGAGGCTTCACAACAGTTGATACTATTTATCATAAATGTTTCAGAAACAAGTTTAGTAACTTGAATAAGCATCTTGGCAACGTATCAGTAAGCACTATTTTGGAGACTCCAAATTTAAAGCAAATCTATCTTAAAAAATCCTTTTTAAAAATATATTATGGTTATTCCCTCCCTATTGCTCATATTAGGACTCAAAAATGATCATCCGTTTCAGCAGTGGCAGATGACCAGTCTGAAATGAAAATCAATATTTTGAAAAGTGGATCATAAGCCTGTGCTTAAGAATTACAGGTATCAACTAACAGGATACCCAACACACGAAATTAGTGAAAAGAAAGTACTTGCTTCAAATGGAAACTGGTGAAAAAATTATTATTAAAGTCCAAAATAATAAATAAAAATAAATTAAAATGTATGCATACATATATATCCATACATAACTATATATACAAACAGACCTAAACTAAATGGGTTTTTACAGCATTTGTAAATGGCAATATCTTTCTTAAAACAAAATTTGAAATAATTCAAGAAAAAGGACTTCTATCATTGCAAACTCTTACAGCCTAAACAATTGTTCTGCATCTAAACTTGTATCACATACTTGTTTTTAATAATGTTGTAGATCTTGGAAAAACACCCAGAAAATCTTTCATTTCTCTCTTAATTATTTTATATAGATGCTGAGGTCAGCTAATGATTCTTAGGCTGTATTTTGAGGCAAGACAACAAAGACAAATTCATTGCCATGGCTGGGAGACTGTTGCTATGACTGCTGAGTTATTATCAAACGGCTTCCACCTAGTTAAATTGGTTCTCTTCATATTGTGTAGGATTGTTGTGTAGGATTCTAAATAAATACAGGAGAGGTTTGAACTGTCTGGTAAAGCAGCATTGGAAATATCTCTCATAATGCTCTCAACCTTAAGTAGACAATCTAACATCCTTAAAATTTTGAGCTACTGGGAGGACTTCATGAAGTTATCTTAAACCTCATGGATTCAGGAGGTTTAAGAGGCAAAACAGTGTGCTATTCGATCAAGAAATTTTTTTGCACAGTGCAATTCTTCACTCAAAAGATTTAATGTGATAGTACATATCAGTTTTAACAGGATACTCAGAATACAGCTAGGGTACAAAGCTAATCATTCTCACCCAAATAATTTTTTGACTAATTTGATTCAATGTGATTTCACATTTTCTTGTGGCTTAATGTAACCTTCACAGTGTTCTCTGACACTGATTGAATGTCTATGGAAGGCATAGTAGACTAACTGGAAAAGCATCTAACCTCTATTTCATATCTATTTCACAGCAGTCATAACAAGCTAAAATAAAAGGGTGATAGCCAGAGCAGTACAAACAATTCAGTAAATTGTACCTATGTAGGTACTTATAAATTCATTTTTTTAGGCTGGAAGATCTCTTTTAAGGAAACAAAAAAAGTTAATATGTAGAAATAGAACTGTAAATCACAGTCTTCTAATTCATAAAATGAGAAAATATTGAGGTCAGCTATTGTAATGTTTTCAGAAATTGAAAGACTTTTTAATGTTTTCCAGTGAGCAGATATGATCTCTACTCTGAAAGCTATTTTTGCATTCAGCTTACCCTGGAGTTAAAGTGAAAAATTGGCCTAATACACTGAAAGAAATTTACTGATAACTTAAATGCTAAATTCACTAAGCAGCAACATATTTAAGGGAGCGTACAAAAGCAGCATGGCACTCTATACCACTTCTAGCATAGGTTAGATATTTAGAAGTTAGTGGTCTTAGTACATAAGCCAGAAGCAACAAGACCATCAAAAGACCTTGTAGTTCATTGGAATTGGAAATTAAATGCCTATTATTTTATGAAAGAAGGTTTGTATAAATAGCTTAAAGTGCAATGAGAAAGTTGGCACTGACATTTTCTTTCAGAAATGCAATTCACGAAATATGCCATGTTGATTAACAGAATATCCCTTTGCAGAAGATACAGAAATGGGCATTGGTCTGTAGGTCAGAAGTGGTGAGCAGTTGCTTTTGCATCACCCTTTTTTTTTCCCTTTCTTCGATTTCCAGCACTTATTAAATTATATTTATCTTGACCCACTAATTTTTCTCACTCTTGCATTTTTAATTCTCTTCCCCAAACTGCTGGAATAAGTGAGCAGCTGGTGGGTTCTTAGTTGCAGGCCAGAGTCAACACATCACAACTTCACAACAGGAAAGCCCTTTCAGCTTAAATTACTCATTTAACAGAAAAACAAATGGGAAATTAACATATTATTTGAATAAACAACTGCCAAGAAACTCAAAGATCAGTTGGTTTGGTTGATTTGAGAGCTTCTTCCTGAAAGGACATTTACAGAATGATTGGTTTGTGCTGCCATTGGAATGCCCATAGTGTTGCTCTTCCTCACCCACACCATTATGAAAGAATATTTCTACTGCCATAGTCTGAAGCATGAGTTCCCAAATCTCAGGTTCGGCCTGAGAGATGCTATGCAGGTAGATGATGCAAACAATGACGGTCTCAATCTTTCATTCATATTTGTTAACAAGAGTAGTCTATTCTAAGAACCACATTTGTAGTCATATTCTCATTGCTATTAAGCTGTTTTCCATCCTGTGCAGTTATTCCATGCAAAAATATTAAATCACTTTACAAAACTGATGACAACTACCCCAAAAGCAATTACATGAGAAAATATCTATGGGTAATCCAGAGTATAATTTTTTTTATCTTCAAATATCATAAAAAGTGCACAAAGATAGGCAATTCTGCACCTGAGTCTGTCTAGCATTAAGCTGTTTATCCAGAACTACAACTTCTACAGTATGAATGTCCTTTGTCTCCTGATAAGAAACATGCATTTCCATTGTCTCAGTGTTGATACAGTTGCATCAGTGGAATCAGGTGGTGACTGATAAACAGTGTTCAGAAAGAATAAGCTTGACAGGATATATTAGCTATTAACTACATGAAAAATGAAGTTTGCATTTTTCTCTGGGGATGAGGTTTTCTGAAAAGCTTAAATCTAGCACATAGTTTTTGCAAACATGGACTTTTTGAAACGTTATCTATGGGAAACGTGGTCTCTAATTTCAGGGATGGGACCAGCAGTTGGTTTCCACAGTGCCAGTTGCTCTCCTGGCTGCCTTCCCTTACAGCCCTAGTGCAGATGACTACAGAAAGACACCAGAAGGAACGGAACCAGAGAACCTCAGTGACGCACACAATCCCTAAGGATCACCCATGTTCCTCTTCAGCTTCACCAGGTTACAAGATAATGGGAATGCTGAAAAAGTGGAGAAGAAACTGACACAGAGCACAGAGAGATGGTAAGATTTATAATGCATAGGGGGAAAGGAGTGAGGTAAGAGATGAAGATGTATGGTTGAAGCCAGCTGCTTCTTTTGACTTGTATGTACAGTGTCACAGTAAACCAATGACAGCAACACAGGCTTGAAGTGCACCCAGTTTCTTGTACAGCTTCTGTAGTTCCTCTGTGCTCTTACTGTGTTATTTGGAAAAAAGCTACAGAGATACAAGATACGAAAAATATGCCTGTAAGCTCAGTGCCTTAAGTTGTCATCCTTTTTTAAAAGGTTTTATTATTATTATGGAAAACCTGATTATTTGTTTGGAGTTCATGTAGCAGCACATCAAGCGTAATATTACAGTCCCACACAGCAGAATGACCTTTCCCTAACTTAATTTTTCATGAATTTTATGTAAAATACGTAAAATTTACACCTGTGGGGCAGCAGGTAATAGTGACCTGATATATTTCTGAATGACAGAAATATCATTAGAAATATTAATATAAAGTTAGCCTAATGTTAAGTCTTGAACTTAAATCTTCGATACAGCAGCTGAATTATTCTAACCTAAATTAAAAATTGGCACTCATAAAAAAAAGCTGTTGAAACAGAAAAAGATATAGTGTAGTGCATGATATATGGAAAAAAAAAAAAAAAACAGAGGAAGTGTTGAAATAAACTATAAAGACTAAAGTTCTGGCACTGAGAAAATTGGCTAGACAAAATGCCTAAATATTCCATTTAAATCATATATTGAAAAATAAGGGTTCCGTCAATAAAGGACAGGTATGGGGGAGGGGGTTGTTCATTTTTTTTAAGTTAATACATCCTACAGTAATTGCTGTAATGCAATTTCATTTGTCATTTTCTGATACAGCATAGCTCTAGTAGTTTTAAGATAGATAATTTAACATAATATATGGTATATTAAGGTAAACATGATATTTCTTGTGATTTATTATGTGTTGCTGTAAGATAGTTTTCTGCCTGTTGTATATGTAACAGAATCACTGTTTGCCTGTAAGCTAATGAATTCAGAATGCTAAACTTCGTCATGGATAGTATTCTTAGGTAGTAATGATGATAACAAGAAGAAAATTTTTACTCAGGAAAATAAATCACAGAACAGCCACATATATTTAGGAGATCAATTACATAAAAAAAAGGTTCAGAATTTCTTACTTCCTAATCTGGGTATTAGTTATTTAAAAAATTGATAATCTATATTTAAAAATTAACTTCACATCACCACTTGAATACCAAAATGATATGAGGGATAGTTTTGAGGTGTTTTGTCCATTTTTAAATGCATATTACCAGCCATTATTATTTTTAAAATGTAGTTATACAATACAGATCAGCTGTCCGTCATGGATCACTGGACAAACTACATCACATGTCTTACCAATACTTGCTCCTACACAGTAGAGCAACACAGCACACAGTTCTCATTTCCTGAATTCCCTTATTCAAAACCCTTTTATACAGATAATTCTAAAAAATATTAATTCTGTTAGAAAACACCTTCTGTTATCTATCAAACCAAGATATTTCTCCTACTAAATTTCAGTTTTGTCTGGTTAGAAATTTAGAAAATCAGCATATACAACAAATGCGGGATTGAACTAACTTGCAAGTAGAACTCTTCTGAACAGAGCAGAGCTCTTCTGCACAGAAGGATTACTGAAGTACTTCCAGGCTAACTACAGGTATGTTACAGAATAGCACCTCAAAATTAAAGCCTTAGAAGTCATTAGTGCATTAAAAAAGCGCCATTTGTTACATACAGGTAACATGCCAAAACGAAGGATAAATAAAAAGCTTATAAAACTACAAAAAAATTTCAATTACATCTTTCTTTCACTATTGAAGAAACAAAATATATTTTGTAAATGTCACATTGGTTTACTCTTTGTACTATATCAGCCTATTTGGTTATATTTTCAGGATTTTTAAAAATTTGATACTGCCCTAGATACATTTGTATGTTTATTTAATAAGATATAAAGCAAGTCTACATTATTTTCATCTTTTTCAACAAAACGCTGTTAATATTCACTGTGATAGATGTAACAGTTTCTTCTCTAGGAAACATTTATTAGAATACTGTATTTTTGAAATCACATTTTGGGATTTTCTACTTAGTTTTCTGTTGACTGTGGAAAACACCTAGCACACAAAAACTACAAAGAAAATCCAATTCCCACAAAGAAGATAGTAAATTTTGACATTAAAATGTTTTCGTATTTTGGAAAAAATATTTTAAACCAGTCTTTTATACTAGTATGATCTTTCTGAAATCAGTGGCATCACACTGACAATAAAATCCATGTTCAAGCTTCTCCTGTACACAAAATTTTCCTTAGTCATAGAAAGGACTCAAATGTGCAAATAAGTTTTTTTAGCTTTTGGCTAAACTTACATACTAAAAACTTTAGCAAGCAACAGCAACATGATATTTTTCTTCTGCTTTCTAGTCCTATGACAGTGTATATTGGCAATTTCTTCTAATGACCATGGAGGAGGGGGTATAAAGCTATGTTGCAGAAAGGAAATGCTACACAGAATGCATTTTAGATGCATTGATGCTTCTTATTCACTTGCATCCAAAATATCTACATCCTTGACACAGACATTTGTTACCAAGACTGTTACCAGAATGGTTAGAATCCATGCTGCTTCCAAAGCATGTGCTGTTTGCTGAAATATGAGTTAGAAAAAAAACCAAATTGACAAACAGAACTTTGAAATATCTTGGTGGTGGTGAATTTAATGGAAATTAATTATGTAAATAAACTCATGTTATTACTGCTTTCACTTTAAATTGTATTAAATGGGTTTACATGTGTTTAATTTATTAAAATAAAAACCAAAACAATCCTTGCATGCTTATTTTGAGTATTCAAGTGAAGCAAACCCACCGACTGGAGAATATGGTCTTGCAAATGTACACCTCAGTTAACAGTCATTCCCATATAGTTTTCCTTCCATTCAAGGAGCTGTGCAATGTTTTATGCATTTCATTCTATTGACCCACCACCACACAATTCTGTGAAAAGGACTCTTTTGTACTGCATATATTACTCTATTATCACTAGAGTGAAAAAGGCATGCCAATAACCAGAAATTCTTTAAGAGTACCAATAGGGCAGCTGAGGATATCTCAATTATTATCTTGCTGACCCTTAAACACATGCTATTCAATAAAAGGAAATTTTTATTTAGTTTAACATTTCTTATTTCAAGACAGCTTTGCTTTTTCAGTAGATATGCTGAATTTTAATATAAAAACTATCAGATTAAAAGAATCAAGTACTTCTTGTAGAAGAAAAATTGTCCACAGCAGCCTGATAAGGTCAGAATGATAGGGCTCCTCTTATTTCTGACTATCAGCCTGTGGCCTGCAGGTATTTCCTAATGAAACTATAAGATAAGGTAGAAATTTTCAAGCTGTCAAAAAGCACAAGTGAAACAGAAATAAAATATAGATGTGGTTAATGTACACAATGAATGATGCACAAGCACTGCCATAGAAAAGCCAGCAAATTTTACTTTAAAGCAAAGCCTGAGTAGTAACAGTCCTGTACACAAAACAAGCATATTCTTCCATGTTTTGGAACACTAGAAATTCTTATTTAAAAGATACTTTGTCCACAAAGATACCAAACATAAATTTTTCATGGCTCAAAGTATCCACTCAGAAGCAACTCAAATTGTTAGAATGTTTCCTTCTCTTTATCAATTGTCTACGAAATGATACTCCCAAAAGTGTTCCCTAACTCAAAATTATTTGGCAAACAATTAATTGAAATCCATTTCATCTGTGTACTACTTAGAAGCTCTTTGTTGCAACTGTCAATTTGAGTACTTACTATTTGAAAACTGGTGTTTCCACATTTACAGCATTCTGCAATGTGTGGCTGTTTTCTAAACAGGATTCACAAGTTGATGAATGGCAAAATCAAATGAAGTGCCTTAGAGCACTGTCAACTTGAATTTAATTCCAATCACACCTGGTTAACCTTTGTAAAAACAAGTTTCTTTTCCAAAATAGACAGGCTGATGACTAATACATCCCAGTTATGGAGCCCAGTAGGCTCTTTTCTACGTCGAATAGGTATGCTGACCAAGGATCCAAATATTGCTGACATTCATACTTTAATACACATCTGACATAGGAAAAAACATCTTTCCCATGCAATTCCAATCTCAGTGGACTAAGATTAAAGGAAATTGCTTTAAGATTGCATTTCCTATTTTTATTGCTTGTAGTTCTTTACTTTTTGCTCTTAAAACATTCACTTCAAATGCACCATAATTTATATTATTTAGGGGCTTACAAAACAACCACATTAATGATAGCATGTAAATTGTTTACCTGGTTTAAACTAACAATCACTTCTTCTTTGCAAGGAAAAAAAAACAACAGGCTTTCTGTCAATATGAAATTACTTGTTTTCATAGCAAGAAGTACTGAAAGCAGCAATTTGTCTTGCCAAAAACATATCTAAAAACATATTAAAGATGTTCAGTTAATTCCTGTTAAAATATTTAGATATTTTAGCTGAGTTCCCACAAGCTGTAGCTGAAAACATTATTCAGTTTGAAATCATTCCCCTTCATATGAAACTGGTGTCATGAACTACCAGGCCAAAAGAAAGCAGGGCATATTTTGATTTGTGCTCTGAGCCTTTAATAGAATTCAAAAACTGATTATATACAGACTGCTTTTATAAAGAGAAATGACATCTTTTAATGACAGCATTTCATAATAACAGTAAATCTTTCATCTGCAATTATCTTGCACTTTTCTCTACTATAACAATATTAGAACAAAGCTTTGAAATTCATGGAACAGGACATGCAGGTATTTTCAAACTAGTAAGAGAGAAGAAACTTCCATTTCAGTTTCATTCCCAACCTGACATTCATTAATTAGTTCCTAGATGAGTTCTTCCTAATCATTACCTGATTGCAAAAATAATAGAACCAAGCCTCAGCTGTGTAAACCAGTATAAATCATTTTGAGTCTGGGAAGGTGTACCAATACAAGCATCAGTATAGTTGCTCAGTATTAGCATTCTTTTTGAGTTAACACATATATTCCAGTATAACAAAAAATAGTCAGGATACGGATAACTTCTAGGGTTAGAAGCAATTAATAAAAACTTTCAAGGAATCACATGTAGCTTGAACCACAGATGAAAAACATGAGCATCAGATACTGTAAAAAGACTAGTGGCACTCTCAAGGTATAGTAGGTACTTGGTGCAAAACCTATGCAGAATGAAACATTTTTGCTTATGGTTCTCATACAACATCAGTGATGGAACACAAAATTATGAACTATGCTTTATTAATGTCAAAGAAATTTCTGTACATCTGGCTGCAGAAAGAATGCTGAGTCTCTGCTCTGAACACTGGTAGGTCATACAGCAATATGTCTCCTGGGAAAAATGTCAGGGGTCTCTAAGGATGTTTAGTTCCAAGTTATGAATTGTTCTCTTCTACAGAGGAGAACTGAGTACACAAATGAGATTTATTACATGATACGTTGGAGCTGCAATTTCTGCTCTCAAAGAAAGAGGTCAGATCACTTAGATAAAGGAGCTCTCAACAAGGGACAGAATAAAAAATTGCACATAATGCATATACAATTTTAACACCCATTTTTGAACATGTACTCATATTTAAAAGATGTGCATATGTATGTAAATATTTGTATATGAGTAGATATATATATATATATTCAAATACATAGGAAATCAGCGGACTATTCTTGTCAAAAGCTGGATTAAGGGATGTTATTCCTGAGATATTAGCCTTAGGGTGACAACGTTAGTCACTTCATGGTGATTTTGAAATGGGTGAAGGCAAAGGTTTGGAAAAACACTGGGGATTAAAATTAGTACAACATTATTAAATCAGTGTTAGATGATAAAGTTTTCCCAGCAATCGAAAACTGTGGTGGTGTTTAAAAACGAACTAGTCCCCATTGATGTGGGGCAATGAAGAAGGAACAGAAACCATATATTTCAACTGGTTTCAGGACTGATATAAGTGAGCCAAAATTTTCAGTAAATTCCTGTACCAGCTTTTGAGAATAATAACTATACATCTCTGCCTAAAGCTCTTCACTAAAGAAGGTTAAACGGTTTGGGACCTCTATTTTTGCAGTGTAGGCATACCCCTAGTTGTTTGGGAGCAACAAACAGATGGCTGGAAAGAGAGATTTATTAAGTGTCCAAGACCTAAATTAATTTTAGGTTGAGATTAGAGTCTAACAAGGTAATTTGGGATTGTCCTTCTGGCAGGTGTTCATTGCTAGTACTTTTCCCACAGAAACCAGTTCCTTAATAACCTAGAGCTACAAATGGAGGAAAGGGAAGGCTCTGAAGAAAGCTGGGAATACTTCGTCAGTTTTCTGCCCACTGATAGTTAAGAAGAATCCCTCTGCTAACATCCACTTGAGCTTTACATGAGAGGGGAATGTTTACAAGTTCTGTCTTTTTTTTTGGTTTGTTTGTTTTATATATCTTCCACAAGTAAGATGTAGTGCTCCAGAGCCCTATTAATAAGCTGGGGCAGGATGGGAGGCCAGGTAGTAGCTCACCCTAACACTGCAATGATCAGAGAAAGAATAGATCACTTGCACTGTTTTAACAACTCAATACAACTCCAAAATGAATTACAGTTTCCATACAGTTAAGTCCACATGGTCCTCTTTTGTTTTAATTTCATGTTTTGATAAAGAAATGCCTTGTGGCAGAGCAACATCAGTTCCACAAAAAGCATTAAAAAAAATGGTTTGCCACCTTTATGTCCTGGGTGGCAAGAAATGAAAGCAGATAGCAATTTTTTACCCTGAAGCTGTTAATTATACTGTAAGTTTCTCCTCTAAGCAAAACAGAAGCCTTAGAAAGTGTTTTATAAATGCTGCAACAGAAACAGCAATTGATACTTTCCAATGGAGTAGATACTGTTACTTTAAGAGTATGACATCTTTTAAAAATGTTATCCATTCTTTTGGACTAACTTGCATAACTACATTATAAGAAACAATAAAATTCTATTTTCAGATAAGTACTATGCATTTAGTAAATGCAACTGTTGTTTACATCTTTTGTGTTTAGTTCTTGTGGTGGAGACACTTGTCTAAAGCAAGTATACAGTAATGCTTTACCAAGACTTAAGCATTATCTTTGCATTTGCTAATACAGAAATATCAGCAACAATAAAATATAGGGATATGACATTGGTTTAATGTCTCAGCTAAGCTAAATTTGATCAATATATGGGGCAGTCATGAATAAAATTTAACTGATGAGCTACTGGGAATATTAGCTACTAAAGTCAGCCCTTTTTTTTTTTTTTTTTTTTTTTAAAAAAAATTTTTTAAAAAAAAA
>VZTE01006358.1:630862-725872 GCA_013397775.1 Eulacestoma nigropectus | reverse complement strand
TTTTTTTTTTTTTTAACAAAAGATGTTTTACAATATAAATTTACCCCAGAAGTGATTTTTGCAGCAAAACAATTTCTCCACCTGTTTAAATTATGATGCTTCTTTAAATATTCTATATTTTAAAATTATAATAATCCTGCAATACTTTGATATAACATGAATTATTACAAAAAAAGCTCTGTTTCTAACAGCACAAAAAATGCATAATCCCACATATTCCTATTTTTATTTTTTTTTTAGTGGCCATGAGTTTTGCATTATCTAGATTGAGGACTGACTTTGCAGGATAAGACAGGTAGTACTTTTTCCGAGCATTTATCAAAAAACATGTATGAAATTAACTCAAGAAATGAGTCACACTTCTGTTATGAATTGGACTGTGGGTTATTACTACTTCCAAATACTTGCTACTAAGACTATAGGGCAAGCTGGCTTGCAAAACAGTGCTTATATAAAGTCAGCCCAGTAAAGATACAGGATAGCATCCTGTAGAAAATCCTTAATATATAACTTCTCAGGTGAAAAATGTTTGTAAGAGTAGTACTTTAAGCGGGAAGGTATTTTAAAAGGAGGACTGGAGAAATTGGATAGACTGAGAGGGAAGAGAGGGTTGGTGTGGGGAAGGTTAGAGGAGCAGCAAAACACTGGAGAATGGCTGAAACAAAATACTCTCCTGCCTCTTTGCTCCCACTTTGATTCCTCAATTACTCGTACATCAACTCTATTCCACATACAGGTGAAACGGTAGTGAATAGATGATAATTGCAAACGTCACACTTCAAAACTGAAGAACCATCATGAGTCAAGAGAAATCTCATAAAATCTTACCAGTATAGGAGGTTTAGTGGATTTCTTACAGAGGATAGAAAACCTATTTGCTCCAAAAGTCCTTCCAAAGAACATGATTTAGAAGAGGAATATCAAACAATGGAAAGGACATTGATAGTTCAGAGGAAAATATTTTGCTTTTTCCAGCACCTAGGATGAGGGCAGCTAATGGGAGAAGCATGGTTGAAATATTTCTCTTTTGAAGACTCAGAAAAAGGGAAAACTGTAGAGAGTGGGAACTCTTTTCTAAAACTTAGGGTACACTAGTGCCTGTTGAGTTTTTCAAAATATTTGCATGGAAATAGTTAGTAAATATATTGATCTATTAAATACGAGTGAAGAAAACAGTGTTGTGATTCATATCACTTAAAGTTAACTGCAGTAGTAGGGCTTTTTAGGTAATGCGTCTACATTTATAAAATACAGATAGAAGTCAGAACAGTAAAAATCTAAAACAAAGGTAACTTTTTTATTGGGAGAAAAAAAAAGTTCGTTTTCACTAATGTTTCAGTGCTATTAAAATGTCTAGCAACTGTCATCGAGATTGGATAGTAGACGATTTTATAAAAGTAAGTTACATTAGGAGGAAAGGAATGTGGTTCCTGACTTTAGGTCTATGTCCTTAAGCAGGTGAAAATATTCTCATCCTCAAAAGAAAAGTATGTGATGATAACATGTTTATTTATAGCAGTTAATGAGTTCTAAGGTCATGATCCTGATTTAAATTCTGTGAGTGACAGGATAATAGAAATTCTTATTGCACTAAATGGATACCTAAATGTTTTGCATCTAGAGTATTATGTTCTTCCCCAGCCAAAATTAATTATGTAGTCTTACTTAAAATAGAATTCATATTAAAGTAGTTTAATTTATCATTTCTCAACAAAAAAATTAAAATTAAAATATACCTTGATACACTTGATATAAATATATCAGAATATTTTATAGGTTTTTTTATTTGGCTTTAAAGCACTTCTAAGAGGTAGGCAGACATTCTAGCTGTAATGTTAGTTTGAACTAAATTGAGAGACATGGAAACTATGACTTATTCTTGGCATGCTATTGACAAAAGAAAAGCTTCAAATTTCTTATCATCCAATAGCAAACCGTAATCTGTTTTTTCTCTCGTCACTTCACATGATGTCGACCTGTCTCTTACAACTGGTATGAAAGCAAGAGAAAAAGAATAAAAAAAAAGGAAAGAATGCAGTTAAAGCCTACCTTGGCCATTTTAACTATTTCTCTTTTTTTTCACTTTTATGACTCTATTTGTACTCCAATGAGATACTCAAGAGTCACATGTTTTATTCTCATGCAGTAAGAACTGTAACATAACAGCAATTTTTGGTGTCAGGATGGCTAGCTAGAGAGAACTGTAAGACCTTTATAGTATCTCTAATTAATTATAGTAAAATGTATGACTGATACATGCAGTAACAGTGGCATGAAATTCCAGTGCTTTTCATTATAAAAATATTTAATGAGAAAAAGTCTGCATCATTTTTAGGAAACAGAGCTTGGGAAGATAAGACTTTCAGTCCAGCAGAAGGGCTCCTTCTATTTCAGACTAGGGGGAATTTTTCTGCAATCCCTTTCCCTGTTGTGGAACATTGCTGCCATGGAGATTTTACGAAAGCAGAAAGCCCAGATTTATGGTAACTCCCACAACAGTTAGGCTGCCATAAGAAAAAAAAAGAAAAACAAAAACCAAAATGGCAGTAAGATGCAGAAATCCTCCATGTATTAGAGAAAGCTTCAGTATTGCAAGAAGTGTCTTTCTGCAGAATCTTGGTTTCATATGTGCTCCCACGGCACTTTCCAGACAATTTCACTCCTGATCTTTCATCTTTGGGAAAGAATGGCCATTTATCTTGACATCCTTTTTAACAAAAGCCAAATGAATGCACAATGCGAATTCAGGTGTTTAACAGCAAATTCTTACATACAGTGTTGAACAATCACACTTTTACAACACTTGGATCAGGTACTTCTTGCTCCAGTATTTGGCAACCTGCAGAATTCCTGATTCTTACTATCAAAGAATCTATTTTCCAGTTTGTTTCCTATTTCTGGTTGCATTTCTTTGAAGCGATTGGCTAAGTAGCCAACTCTTTCACATATTTCTTTTTGTTTCAACTGTGAGGAAGTTAGATTCATGTTGTCTCCTCAAACTTTATTTCTTCCGTAGCTGTTTAGAAGGAGTTCTGCACCTATGTATAATCATCATCTTTCTGGAAGCGTCAGTATGGAAGTCTAGGTGCCATTTACTGTACTCAACTATTAATGATTCCTTGACTCTGTAAACAGAATGATTTCTTTCTGTATAAATTTCAGTATGAAGTATCTCTGTTCACATAAGGTTGTGAACTAAGTTGATATAAAATCCTGAATATAAATATATAAATTGAGATAATTTTATGAATGAAATTTTTTACTCTCTCATGACAAGACAACTTTGGTCTGAAAATTCAACTGTGCTGAAAAATATCTGAAACTTTCTTTTAAGACATACTTCAACAGACACTTCAACAGACATACAAATCTATTTATAATATTAGAGGCAGAACTTTGTCATATTTTGAACTGCAGCTGTAATACCATCCTAATTTCTAAAATATATTCTAATTTACTAATTTATTTCACTATTGATCTGAGTATATTAAGTGAAAGCTAGGAAAGTGAAAAGAGCAACACAAAAGAATTTGCACAGATCAATACAGGTCAGATTACATTAAAAACTCTTCTGAAAATTTTTTCAAAAACATTCAAAGGCTTCTTCTCAAGTATCATAGAAAACCTAGTGAAACCTGACCAGATGATATCTGACAATAGACTGAAAAACAAGAGTGACAATGCATGCTCCTTAAAGATGCTGTAGTAATTCTTCAATTTTTTCCCTTCAAGTTCTTTAAAATCCTTTTCTAGAATATTCTAGTTTCTAGATTCATAAACATATTTTCTCTCGTATTCACTGGCACAAATTCAAAAAGATAATTTCTTTAAAATTATTTCATTGCTGCTATACAAAATACGGCATATGTAGAAATCTTTTACCTGTCTATAAGTAGGCAGAGTCTGTTGCTAAGGAAATAGTGACTGCCCTATCTTAATACTATAAACTGTATACAATTAAAACACAAATTCATGTGAGAATGATCCCATTAATCTAATTGTGCTAATGAATACAAAGATGAAAAGCTTTTTTAGACAGTAATAACTGTGCATATTTCACCTCAAATAATTAATTGAAAAGCTGAACTGAATATGAATAAAATCCTTAGAATATGACTTTCCTATTTTCTTTTTATGTTATAATGCTGAATTTCAAGCATTAAACACAATTCCAAGTTATTCTCTACAGTATATCTTAAACAACACTTTTCTATTTAGTATCATGTCAGTCTAGCAATATTAATAACTGAGCACATTTTTAACAAACTGCTTAGAAACTGAAACAGCCCTCTGTGTCCCAAGACAGTACAGAAATACATATAAGTAAACCACTGATCAAGAGATCAAGAAGTGAGAAACCAGAAGGAAACAATATATTCTCTAATGCTTTTTACCTGCTGCAGACGTCAGTGTTATCATCAGCAGGCTCAGATGCCAGACTAGACACAAGTGACGGGCCCTGAATCAATACAGATCCATATATTTTACAAAGAAATTGAAATTACTGACTTAGAAAGCACTGTTGCAAAATTTCTATATTAGGTCAATACACTAAATTCCTCTATTTTGATCCCTGTTGTGTTAGGTCAATTGAAGAAATATATTGTAAGCTGCTTCTTCAGATGAGTTACTAATTATATGCAGAGATTATTATTATTAAAAGATGCACTAGTGCAAGAAGTGCAATAGCACACCCAAACCCCAGATCTTTATATATATATAAAATAATAATAATAAAAACCCAAATCTTCTTTAATGAAGCAAATGCTATTTTATTAAATTATATTTTCACACTTCTTTGTTATGTCTAGGTGAATTTTTAAAATTTCATTTATTTCTTACAAATGAGGGTGGATTGTATATAAACAGTGACTTCAAAATTACAGTATACAGATATTTATAAAAGGATAGATAGACATTAATATAGCATGAACACATATAAAAATACATAACTATTACAAATGCATGTCCTTTGAAAACAAATGTAGTAGCTATAACATTAATTCCAGGACATAAACTCAGCTATTTAGGGTTAAAGATACTTTAAACAGAAAATTCCATTGTGATTAAAAAATTTCTTCTATTGACGCACTCTTAAATATTATATACTTTATTAAGAGGAGTTTCCCTGTCTTTTTAAAATGTATGGGGTTTTTTTCCTTAAAACTAACAGGGAAGGTTGTTTTAATATGAGATTTCCAAATTCCGCACTTTGATTTTAGTATGGAATCCAGCCAGTTTCCAAAATCAAATACCAAGCACACTCTTTGACAGTTTGTGTTATAGGCCTAGTTAATGGTGCTCTGCCAGCTTCACCAGCTGAGACTCTGCATTGAACTTTACATATTTTCACTGAATGAAAACAAGGCTCAAAACAATGTCATTTCCCACTAAACTATCCTGAATGAATAGTGCCACCTGCTGAAGCCCCAACTCAACAAATGCTTCACTGTAAACATAAGTTTTGAGTTTAGTTGCTCTAAGTGCTTTACTGATTTAAGGCCAGAACTGCAATTATCATTGCCAGAAACACTCTCATATTCAAAAGAAACTCGCCTTCCAAGTGATAGATTTGCTATTCCTTCTTCGTTTCATAGCATGACAGCTACCTCACAGGGTAGCCATGAAAAAAAAGAAAATCCAACCTGTTTCCTCTTATATGATTCCTTCTTTGGGCAAAAGCATCATGGATATCTGCAATTCATATATGGCATGTGTCCCTAATTTACATCTTCAGCTGTCCTAAGACATTCAGATATCAGGTGTGTAAGAAGAAAAATCTTAATTGACATTTCAGCAAGGTGATCTAAGCAACAACATGTTGTTGCTGATGCATACAGTATCAGTCTTATGCACTTTTAAAATGTTTTCCGTGTCTATTAATCTTATTTTTACATAAATTAGGAGGATGCTGTTTTGGGCAAGAATAGCTCTATTTCCTACTTCAATCAAACTTGTTGGCCATCCACACATGCCTGTAATAATTTGCTATTGGTTTTGGTAGTTTTGAAGGAATAGATGGACATTTATGAAGATGAAGAATGAAATTCCTTCACCTTTCAGCATGCTGCCAAGTGAAGGCTATACTTGCAGAAAATGAGACTTCTGTCATCACTTTCCTGCAGACACACATTGAATCTTTGCTTAAAATAAAGCAAAAGTTGTTCTGTGGGAATTACTCAAAAGGAAAGTTTGGGTTATGAAGGCAATATGACAAATGTACAAAGATAGCTTCCCGCATTTCTAGCCACAAAACTGAGTGCAAATTGAAATATAGCTATTTGAATTTCCAAATAGTTGTTACGAAAACATTAGGTACCAAACATCTTTCTGCATACGTATTTCAAACTCTTCACAGAAAACTCAGAATTGTGTTTAAAAAGACTCTACAGAGTGTTCAGGAAGAATAAATATAGATTAAAGATCTGAAATGTCTTGCTAAATTGATTTCTCTCATTCAATCTTTAGAACTCATAGCAAATAAAAATGCCATCATCAGGTTTATTCATGTTATTGAAGTTCAGAAAATTCATAGATAAATATGGGGTTTTGAGAGGGCAGCAACCATTGCTTTAGTGAAATTTCATATAAGGAAATTAATTTAGCTTCTTTACTGTGTGAATACATATGTACCCACCAGGTAAATGCTGGTGTTAAAGAGCAGTAAGTACAAGTGTCAATCAATAAAATAAAGCAAAAAAGATTTCAGCAAGGGTCTGAAATGCAAAGATCTTACCTGCAGGAATTACTGTGAAATTTCTCAGTACAAGTAAGACCAGATCCATAAAAAGACTCATGGTACAACTACTGCACTGAACTTTTGAAGAATTGCTGAATTAGGAATTCAATGTTCACTTGCAATTTGTGCCCTGCAATTTTCTTGGAAACATGTTTAGTGCACTGCAGAATGAAAAAGTTGATCAAAACAGTGCAGTAAGTTAACTTCGTACAAGTTGTATTTCTCAAGAATGCAATACCCATGAAACAATTAAAAAAAAGCCTACACATTATCAAGAGGAAATTTACACAGCTGTGTAAACCAAAGCCATTAATAACAGCAAGAGACCGCCCATTTCCAGAAGCAGTATTACAAACTGTATGAAAAAAAGGCAGTATTTTAATCAGTGAAGCGGCAACTTACAGGAAGATGTGCAGTTCTACTTGAGTTAAAGGATGAAAGGATAAAAATAATAAACAATGGATGGATAAATGGAGATACCCATGTAAATTTTCTCTATAAATTTTAGCTTTATATATTACAGCCATAAATTTTATAGCACTTTTTCTCTAAAAGTATAAGGTGTAGAAGATCATAAAACCCCTTTTATTTTTACCTGGCATTCTATGCCTGATCTCTATCTGGGGAAAGAGCTACAAATCTAATTCCTATTCTAACAAAACAATAATTTAAAAACAGAAAACAAATCTATGAAAGTGCACATGTTTGTGTACATTCTTTTCCATGTTTGTGGTCTATTTGCACCAACAGTCAAGGTTTACAGCATCCTTAAAATAAAGGGTTTTTATTTTGGTTTTGTGTAAAAACAGTCTCACTGAAAGTATTAGTGAAAACAAACAAAACTTTATCTTTGCTGAGAGCTAATGAAATGATTTTTTGCATTTTGACTTTGGACTTCCTTGACTTACTATTATGTCTGAGTTGACTGTGGAGAAAAATAAGCAGCCAGTTTATATTTTTGACTAACATGTTTATTGTGTCAATTTGTACACAATATTTAGAAAAACAGAATCCAATAGACTTAGCAAAGAGAAGGTGTCAGACTTCGTAAAAACATTTACTTTCCTGTATTGTTTTTGTTAGAACATGTACCTTTTTTTGAATGTAAAATTATTACTTAAAATGAAAGTGCATTTATTTTGGCCTTGACAATTGTCAATTGTATGTTTGAGTCAGTGGCCTGGAAATGATGCATAATTATGCTTCTCAGCAAGGACTTTCAAAAAGCATTTAATAACAGAAGAGTTGGACATGATCCATTTTTGTTGTTCTCACAACTTGTAATGTTAATTTTGTACTTTGTTAAATATTTACCACACAGGGAGGAATAATTACTGTAAACAAAGTATATGCTTAAGAAAATATAAACCACAGAATCAAAGTGAAAAAACAAAGCCCTCAGTGCACATAAGTCATTTAAATTGCAATAAATGAAAGCACCTGCATGTCCATATTTTCTCACCCAAGGAACAGATGCTATGTAAACTTATAACATTCAGGTGCTTCTGAAAATGAGCACTTTAGTATTTGCATCCAGTTTTCCAGTGTGCATAGTGTCATAGATAGACCATACAATTACTAAAGTATATTTCTACTGTACATAAACAATTTTGTAGGCAAAGACACAAAAAAATGGACTGTACTTTTTTGCATAAGATAATAAGATAATTTATTGAGCTACTCACATAGAGGGGAAAAAAAAACCCAAAACATTAAAAAGAGAAATAGAGGAATCTCAGAAATTACTTCATAGGAGTATTAATAGGTGACAAGATAGATATTGGCAAGATGCAATTATCAGTCTTGATAATAGCTTGACATTCTGACAAAAAGTATCAGTGAACACTCCAAGGGAAACTGCACTGACAGAAGTGCTCTGGAGCCAAGGATCCCGCTGAGGAAGAGGCAAGCTTTCCCAGACAGCAAGACCTTGATATTAGAGCAGAAAGAGATTCTCCAGCCCCTCATCCTGAGCATGAGGCAGTGGAGCCCTGACTTAAGAGGCAGCTCTGACCCCTGTGCCTGGTGCCACAGGGACTGAGCCCACCAACATCCATACAAGAACTGCTTCCAAAGAGTGTGAGTGACTGTGAGTGGGGTGTGGCAGCTTGTGCTGCAGGGTGAGCAGGAAGGGCAAGGACGGTCAGCTGGGGGTCATTGCCCTCGCCAAGACAGCTCAGGTATGCTGTCCACTTGGACAAAAGTTCCTTCCTCTGCGCACACCAGAAAGGATCTGGTGATCCAGATGGAGCACCTGCAAAAGCATGCAGTGGTCTAGGTCTCAGGCTCTAGGGAGTGCCAGAGCCTGGTGCTGCTCCCAGAGGGCAGCAGGGACAACAACTGCGTGAAGTGTCATCAGGCTGATGATCCTAGTGGTGGGGCTGAGAGATGACGTGGAAAGACTAGGAAGTACTGGAGACTGAGGAAGAGATTGACTGGTCATCACAATCTGCTCAATTAATGAAAAAAGAAGGGTAGTAGTTATTGGCGATTCCCTTTTGAGAGCTCTGATATGCTCACTGAACCCAGCACACAGGAGGTGTGTTAGTTCCCTGGAACCCAGGTAAGAGATATCACAAAGATAACTTCCCAGCCTGGTACAGCCCACTGATTATTACCCTCTACTGGTTTTGCAGGTCGGCAGCAAAGACATCCCAACAACAAGGCTGCAAACAACCAAGAGGGACCTCAGGGCCTTGGGACAACTGGTCAAGGGATGTGAAGGACAAGTTGTGTTCTCTTCTGCCCTGCCAGTTGCCGGGAATGATATGGCAAGAAACAGGAAGATCATGCAGATGAACATCTGGACTCAACACCGGCATTGCCTGCAGAATTTTACGGTTTTGATAATGGGTCAGTTTATACAACACCAAACCTGATGGCAACTGTCTTAAAGTGAAAAAAGGATTTTAGCTCAGGAATTAGCAGGGCTCATTGAGAGAGCTTTAAACTAGATTGAAAGGCGCAAAAGGACAGAACCAGGCTTGCCAGTGATAAGCAATAGGAGACCACACCAAAACTTGAAGAACTGAGCTCTACTGAGATCCTTCAATCTATTCCAGGAGGTGTTGGCTAGCAAGAATCTCATCTGAGATGTTTCTATAATACTGCAAGGAGCATGAGGAACAAGAGAAGCTTGAAGCTTTGGCCCAGCCCCATAGCCCACTCACTGGCATAAGTGAAACCTGGTGGGATGAATCCTGTGACACAAGTGCCATGTTGGATGCTTACAGGCCCTTCAGGAGGGATAGGCAGAGGAGGTGACATGGGGTGGTGCTGTAATGGAAGGGCTGGAATTTATGGAGGTTACAGATGGCAAGGGCACAGTTGAGACCCTCTGGGTAACAGTGTACACACTAACCCAGGAATGGATGTACACACAAACCAGGGAACGAGATGCTGGAGAGAAGCACCGTGGAAAGGGACCTGGGGGTTCTGGTTGACAGCAAGTTGAATCTGAGTCAGCAGTGCTCTGGCAGCCAGAAGGGCCAACCATCTCCTAGGGGGCATCAGGCACAGGATGGCCAGCAGGTTGAAGGAGATTGGCCCGCTCTGCTCAAGTACTGTGGGCAGCTTTGGGTGCCACAACATAAAAAAGATATTAAGTTATTAGAGAGCATCCAAAGGAGGGCTATGAAGATGGTGAAGGGTCTAGAGGGGAAGCCATGTGAGGAGCAATGGAGGGCACTTGCTTGTTCAGTCTGGAGAAGAGACGATTCAGGGGAAACCCTAATAGAATCTGCAACTTTCTCACGAGAGTAAATGGAGAGGCAGTCTCTTCTCTGTGGCGATCAGTGACAGGACCCAAGGGAATGACCTGAAGCTGTGGCAGGGGTGGTTTAAGTTGGATGTTAAGAAAAGGTTCTTCATCCAGAGGCTGAGCGCTGGAACAGGCTCCCCAGCAGGGTGGTGACAGCACCAAGCCTGACAGAGTTCAAGAAGTATTTGGACAATGCTTTCAGGCACATGGTGTGACTCTTGTGCCTGTCCTGTGCAAGGCCAGGAATTGCACTTCAATCATCCTGGTGGGTCTCTTCCAACTGAGGATATTCTATGATTCTATCAAAACTGATGATTCTTGTTTAAATTCAAAACTAATGGATCTGTTAAAGTGTCTGATAATGTCTGTAATCGAGTGCAATGGATATGAGTATGATAGGAATCATCCTGATGTGTTTAATGTATTTGAAGTTTCATTATCAGAGCTATTAAAGTAGCTTACACACAATTGAGACAGACAAACAACATTTCTGGATATAGATCATCTAAATACAGTTATCAGTTTCTTATATCCTACCAGTGTGTGCACTTGTCCAAATTTTTTGGTAAAGAAGTCATGCTCTAAAATGCATCACATTATTCCAGTGATGATCTGAAATCTTTCTTTAACACTTCAGTTGATGTCTCTTGAGTTTTTCACCAGCCCTTTCCAGTTTCATAAAATCTTCAGTTACCCATTACAGGAGGACTATCAGTGGGATAATGCAGTTGCCATGGTTCCTGTGCAAAGAAGGGAGTCTGCCCCTCACTCTACTGTTCAGGCAAATAGCAGAGGTTTCTGCATCTCTCTTCTGAACTACAAGAAAATTATACCAATGTCCCACTGTATTCTATACAAAAATACAAAAGCAAATACATTTTTACTGTTAGTAAGATCTAACTAACACTGGATGTGGTTTTCTCAGAAAGAAATTGGAAGACAAAAATGCATAAGGTGAACAGCAACTGAAGGTATAAAACTATTATTCTTCAAAGACTTAAGTGTAATTTCAGGAAAAACTTCTGGTTTCAGAAAATAAGAGCATAGATATCAGGAGTGGGTTGAATAGCTTCAAAGGTTAAGTGTAAGATCAGAAATAAAAGCACAAAGTGAATTCATGGGCGAAATTTCAAACTGGAAAAAGCAATTTTCAACTCAAATCTGCATTGCTGCTGACAGACTCAAAGTAAAAAGGTACATTCAATCTATAAATGACATCATTTTAATTCCAGTAACATAAAGATATTTCAACTACTTTAAAAACAAGGTAGATTAATGATCTTAATATGAATTGCAGCAACACAAAATGTGTTTCTTCAAAATATATATTTGTTTCCTGCCTTAGTTTTCAGTATAGCTTTCATCCCCTGTTTAAACAGTATAATTACACTGTGGTAGGTTTCCCCTGACTGGACACCAGGTGCCCACCAAAACTGCTCTATCACTCCCCTCCTCAGCTGGACAGGGAAGAGAAAACAGAATGAAAGGCTCATGGGTTGAGATAAGGACAGGGAGAGATCAGTCAGCAATTACCAAAATGGGCATAACAGACTTGACTTGGGGAAATTAATTTATTACCAATCAAATCAGAGTAGGATAATAAGAAATGAAACTAAATCTTAAAAACACCTTCCCTCCACCCCTCCCTTCTCCTCAGGTTCTTTGACTCTCAATTTTCTCCAACACCTCCCTGCCAGTGGCACAGGGAAACAGGGAATGGGGGCTGTGGTCAGTTCATCACAAGCTGGCTCTGCTGCTCCTGCCTCCTCAGGGGGAGGACTCCTCACACTCTTCCCCTGCAACAGTGTAGTATCCCTCGCATGGGAGACGGCTGTCCGTCAAGTTCTTCGACCCGAATCCTTCCCATGGCACAGTTCTTCATAAACTGCTCCAGTGTAGGCCCTCTGTAGGGTCACAAGTCCTATCAGCAAACCTGCTCCAGTGTGGGCTGCTCTCTCCGCAGGTCCCAGCGTCCTGCCAGGACCCTGCTTCAGCACAGCCTTCCCACAGGATCACAGCCTCCTTTGGTGTGGCGTCCTCAGGGTGGATCTATCACAAGTGGATCTCTGCTGCAGCACTGACCTCTCTGGGCTGCAGGGGCACAGCTGCCTCACCATGGTCTTCACCATAGGTTGCAGGGGAATCTCTGCCTTGGCACCTGAAGCACCTCGTCCCACTCCTGCTGCACTGACCTTAATGTCTGCAGAGCTGTTGCTCTCGCATACTCTCCCTCTCTCCACTGACTGCAATTTGCTCCTGAGCAATAACTTTTTCCCTTTCATCCTCGAGGCGTTGCTATGGTTGCTGATGGGCCCCGCCATGGCCAGCTGCAGGTCCCTCTTGGAGCCGGCTGGCATTGGCTCTATCGAACATTCGGGCAGGTTCCAGCACCTTCTCACAGAAGCCACCCCTGAAGCCTCCCTGTCCTCCACTACCAAAACCTTGTCATGCAAATCCAATACATACATAGACAATACAACTGCTTAGATTGACTCCTGTGATCACATTGAGCTATATAATGTTCTTTTTGCTAAATATGAAAGAAATATATTTAATGCAAAACTGTAGCCAAGTTAGTCAGAAGCCTGTTTTCCTTCATCATTTTCAATTGCTAGTAGCACTACGACACCAATTATGTATTACTTAGATCATTATTTTTAGTCTTTCATGTTGACATGAAGTTTCATTTCCCAAGGTATGATGTCAACGCATTAGTCTCACAAGTGTTTCTGCTGATCTTCCATGGATTACACTGCAACACAAATGTACTTATTCTGCAATTTTTATTTCTTTAAAATGGGTTTAAGCATTCTCTTGGACTCTAGATAAGACACCTCAACAGAGATTTTTTTTCTGAACTTGGCTGAATTTCTTAACAGGCAACAAAAATAGGTTACTTTCAACAACTTTAAAATTTAAGTTAGAGAAAATATCACTTGTAGTAGTACAAATGTTCTCTTGACAAGATTTCTTGATAAAAGACAATTTAGTAAAAACAGAAAAAAACCACTCCCGTATGTTAAATATGTTACACTCCTGTGTGTGCTCTTTTAGAGATGACAGGAAGGCTTTATTTATTTAGCAAATCCTTGTGCTTGAAGCCCTGTGGGAATTGCAGATTCTTCATTTTATTAAGCATAATTTATCACAGGGAAATATCAAGGCTAAAATAAACTGTTGGGCCTAAACAAATCAAATTAATTTTCTTAAAATCATGAATACACTGAGTATAAAAAACTTTCTGCTTTCCTTCATTGTAAATTTCTAGCTGCTCCCACGGTAAGCACTTACATGCCTGTGTCTGAGAGGCTGATTCACCCAAAAAGATTTCTTTGTTGTTGTTTAAACTTAATTTTCAGCCTAATCACATAATTGACCACATGACCCCATGGATATAAGCTGACAGTTTAAGAGAAACAACAGAACAACAGCATAGAAGTATTACTCCGAGAGTCACAAGGGAAAATTAGATCAGTGATTTAAGAAGCTTTCTTTTTATGAGACTTAGAAGGCAGCCAGATCCAGAAACACCTCAAAGTTGATCTCTGTGGTCATACCCCTTGCAGTCAAAATACACTGTAAAAGAACAAGCAAGGATATCTAATAGAAGCAAAAGGAGGAAGCGGAAAGCACCTTATAGAAATTATGTGAGCAGATCTTGGGAAACCTGGATTGACAGCAGCCTCAAAAGGGTTGCTGAGGACAAATGAAGTGGTTAAGAGATGTAGAAAGGGAAGAAAGGGAATTAAGGAAGTGGAGGAAGGACTCCAGAACAATGAGAGAGGCTTAAGGGAGATCAAGCTGATTACACTGAGGACTGTGGTTGTGAGGCGAGGTATACGAACGTCTTGAGGTACTCCTCTTTTCCCATCCAACACCTACCTTTGTTCCATCATACCTAGTCCACTCCCTCACAAACCCTCACTGCTTCAATTTCCTACTCACATATTTTTATTCATAAAAGTTCATAACCTACAACTGCACATAGTAGGTATTACAGTAAGGTCTCATTCTCATTCATTAATTCTTCTCCAAATATATTAATAAAATATACACCGGATCTGTATTTGGAACCACAGGAAAGACCTACAAGTCAAATGGATTTGTAATAACATCAGTGGGTTGCTGTGAGGTATTTATACAATTTGCAATGATTTTAAGGTTATCTAATGATAAATACAATATTTATCTGTGATAAATAGTAATAAACCTTCTTACTACTACTGGGTTGTTTAAATAAAGATGACTTGGGATTTTTTCATCAGACAAATAACCTGACAAGAGTTTTAAATTCAGTGATATAAATTCAGGATATATTCAACTAGTAAGTAGGATTACAATTTTTTCATGAAACTGTGAAAGAATCAACATGATGTTAACTATATAGTAACAAGGCAACTAGTAGTGGAGGATTTGTGTATACTGTAAAAATTTCTGTAATAAAAGCTGGAATTTTCTGTTAGATCTGCCATAGCAATTTCTACCATCAAAACTGAATATCAGTTATAAGCCATACCTTATTAAAGGTTTAGGGTAATAAGATTATTTCTGTCTATCTACAAGCTATACAAATGAGAAGCATCTTTGGACAAAATGACACAATGAAATAAAAAAAAAAAGAAAATTATCTAAAGCATATACTTTGCCTATGTTTGTGAAGCAAAATAATGTCGTGTTCTGGGATTATTTAATTTCTATATACAAAACTGATAAGGAAAAGACATTTTGTCGAAATCATTTTAAAGCATTTTGCATTACTATTTACTGTGCAACCATATACCTAAAAGAACAATGCAGTTCAAAAGAATTTAGATCATGATCATTTATGAAGATTAAATATGTTATCTCAGCTTTGTTCAGATAAAATTTAGCTATTCCTATGGCATTCACCAAAGCACTGGCCGAAACTCCAAAAGTACATAATTTAGTACTTATTTTCTCATATCCTCTTTGCCAATTACAGTATTTGAGACAGAGCTATATCTCTCCACAAAAACCAGGTGCTTTCAAACAGCTGCTGCTTTTTAAGAAGAGCTTCAACTCAGCTTGGTCCTGATGAGGCAGTTGTACCATCTCCAGTGAGGAGAGTGTTCTCCTACAGTAATCAGAGTATCTGAGAAAGCAGATGGTGCTTAAAAGAAAAGGGAAAACCCTTCCTGTTGAGCTAGACAAGTTTCTGATTTGGTTAAGTGATGAGATTTATCTCAGAGTATGTAGGAAAATATCTTGACAGAAGTAGAAGCTCAAGGAGGAGAGAACCAGAAGCTTCTCTGCATGTTCTATTCCACAGACAAAACAATTCTTAAGTGCCTCAGTTTGATCTTTCTTTAGGGTTATGCAAACATCTGCTCTCACGGTAATAAAAGAACAATTTGAGTATCATGCCTTTGTTCTGCAAGTTTCTATATACCTTTATTCAATAAGAGGAAAAAAAAAAGAGTACTCATTTTTGTGATTTTACTTGATACTAGAAGCCTTGGGTCTGTTTTCCTTGAGAGAAGTGGCACCTGCCTGCACCTCACCTTCTGTTTTTCTTCCTGCAACATACACTGTACTAATGTTGGAAAAACAGCAAAATTCTTAGTCTGGAAAACCGGAGTAAGAATCTTAGGTTTTTATTTTGCAACTATAGTGGGAAATCAGAAATTCTGGAGCAAGTGGCGATTATTTGACAAAACTGTATTTTCTAGGACAAGACACAAGAATCATGACTAAAATATAACTTAGCATTCCTGGCAACAGTTCAGCAACACTTATACAAACATAGCAAATTTAAAGATTGAATATGACCTCTATTACTTACCAATTAGAACTTCCCTATTTTTATTTAAGCATAAATTTATTTCTGCAATTATAACCATTACCAAATTAATCCACAGTATTCATTAAATACATGAACCTCCTGTTTTCAAGTTACATTGGCATACCTACATAGTGAAGTTTAATTGTGATCACTATTTTTAACTCCTTCTTATATTTCAATATAAGAAAGTGATTCAACAACATCTGCTGTTCTAATTTTTTTTCTACTAAAAACTGCTTTATGAACATTTGTTCAGTCTAAGTCTAATATACACAAAATCAGAAAATATGCATTATGCAACTGATGGTTAAATTTATAGAATCCATGCTGGAACAGGTATTTATTAAAAACCTTTTCTACTCCCAAATCATTACAATCCATGCCATAAAAAAATGAGATGCACAATTTAAAGTTCAATTTGTATCCTATATGATGTTCTGTATCAGAATTCTGTTAACACTTATTTTCTCTTTATGATGAGTGAAATTTGTTCTATGCAACCAGCATGTTTTAATGCAAATATTGCTATTATGAAGTACATACTTACATGGCTAATTTTAAAGAAAAACATACAGAAATGTAAGCATGCTTCTCACAGTAAAGTTACAATGTAAAGTGCACCAAGAGCATTAATGCAATTTTTAAGTCCTATGACACATCTTTTGACATATTTAAGCTATATGGAGAAAATCTGTAATTCTCCCTTTCCACATGCTTACTTATTTTATGTTCAGCCTCACTTAATTAGCTAATATAATAAGTATTCTAACCTCACCTTCAGCAGTGGTGTAAACCTACATTAAGTTCATTTTCTTTTAGAGGATTCACTCACAATTTATCATTATTTATCGTGAAAGTAAAATCTGAACAATTATCACTGTAGCCGTGTTAACGCACTCAGGGCAGGCTGACATTCATACTAAAGCTACTCTTCTAATATCCATTTTCACAGCTTCAAGAAGACCAAACAAACAGTGAAATCTCAAACCCTACTTTAACTAAACCAGTAGCATAACTGTAGGACTCTTCGAGTTCCCGTTAACTGCAGTTTCTGCTTCTTCAAAAAGTGTTCACCACGATGTATTCTCTTTTAACATGAGATAAAAATTTGGATGTTGGGAGAAGCTCAGAGAGGAACAAGGAGAACAAATGCAAACAGGAAATATATGATGGAGAATTAATTTCAGTCACAGAAAGAAAAGGAGCATTTTTCACTGGTGCAAATAGAATGTGGGCAGGAAAATAAATTTCATCAAACTGAGCTCTGAGTAATTTTGTGGGTCTGAATTCTGAGACTCCTCAGTGTTGTGGATACACACAGTGTAGAGTCTACTCTCAAACAAGCTTAAATCAAAATGAAGTATAACAAGTAACAACAGGAATAGCTGATAGCAGTAGATGATAGAAAATATACCTTAAACACATTTACATTTACTTGTTTTAGACAGGGACCATTATTGATGAATGAGTATCTGCACAGAAATGCACTAAACTGACAGTAAATCTGTTTAGCTGAGCACAACCTCGTATACAATCTGTTAGGGCTGGATGCAAACTGGCTGCATTGATCTATTGCAGATTATGCGAGGAGTACATACTTAGCCTCGAGGTTTTACTACTGTGGCTGTATCTAGACCCGAGTTACTAATGTTGATCATATTGTAGCAACACGTGTAGACAAGATAATTTATGTTTCTGCAAACTCTGAGTAATTTCCCTATTCTTCACTTTCTACGTTTAACCAAGAAAAAACAGCAATGATAGCTTAGACCTGGAACTTCTACTGGAGCACTAAGTTTCATAACTGCACATGGAAATAATTGAATCCTGTTAATGTGGCAACTCAGTTTTTCTTAATATGAGCATAATAATTAAATAGCCACATAACTAACATAATCTTGGATTTCACATTTGATTAATATTTTCAAGATTTCTACAAAATAAATTAAAAACTAATGTAATTTTATCTTTTTGATGGTTTTAAAATATTTTTGTTTCACAGAAAAACAAAATTCCATCCAATTCTGTGAAATCCTTCTGTCTTGAATAAAATGTACTTGAATTATATCTGTTACCATTCATAATACTGAAAATACAGGCAATTGTATCTATCAAACATATACTAATTTAATACAAAAGTATTGTGGATGCAATAGCTTCTTTTTGACAGGTACTTATAAATGCCATTATTACAAACTAAATTCAAAAATACAGAATAAGTTCTAGGTCACTAACTTGGGGAGGCAGTTTTAATACATAGATATTTTACAGAAGATGAGATATTTTTATTTTCCAGATTGGAAAAGAGATGCCAAGAGTAATTAAGATTATTGTTTGCTGAAACTGTTGGAGTCACTTTGATACACATATAAAATTGCTTCTCATCTTCATGTGTTATTCTATCAACAGAACGCAAACTGGCTGTTTATTCTCAATCCGAGCTTTTTTCATTTTGTAGGTGCGTCCTTCCCCAGTGACAGTGTTGTTCCTTTATTATTTTTCAGTAAAAAAATACTGTCACCCTCTCATGTCATAATCATAGAACCCAGAGGCATTTTTGTAAATACTGGCTGACAAACAATCAATAAAACCCAGTTGAAATTTCAGACAGATCACCACGTAAGAACTACACTGGAGGACTCTGCAAACTTCCTAGCTCATATGTTATAAGCATCCTCAACTGGTAGGAGATTGAAATCACTAAATGTATTTCCTCATCCCTTCCATTTACATTCACTGAAGACTTTCAGACCCATACTGTTGTCATTGTAAACTTATGTAGAATATGGGTAGTACGCAAATTATTATCTGTTTTTACCCTTGACTGACCTGAGATTTCACGCTCACTTGCAATATTTACAGTGAAGTACAGCAAAGGACTTCTTTCTGCTCTAGAAGAAGCTTATGGTAATACTTATCAAAAGAACTGAGTATTGGTGTTGATACAAAGCTAATCCACAGGATAGAAATCTATAACCATCATGTGCCATTTATTTAATATCTGATCTGACAATCTAGACTCATACAGTTAAAAAAACACTTCACCTTGGCAAGTCCCTATCAACTTGATCAATAAAAACATGGTAGCATTATGCATTTGTAACACATTACAAACATATTGTCAGATGAAGTCTTTAAAGTATCTTGAGATTCTATCTTGAGGTTCATAGTTCTCAAACTATTTCCTGCGAGATTTCACTTGTACAGTGCAGATTCTATATGTTTTGGTAAGAAACAGTGCAGACTTTTGTTTAGTATGTGTCCCATACTGAAAGAAAATACTTCCTAATTTGCTTTTCTTACTTAGAATGTTAAAGGAGACAATGTTTTCAATTCAAAGAAAAGTAATTTTCTTCTAAATAGATTGATATTTTCTGGGCAGTGTACTTTGGATGTGGTTTATAGAGTCCCACAGACAGAAACCCAATATCAAAATTGGATAAAGAACAAAACACAAGTTCAAGAAAAGATCTGTACAGAATAAGTGACAAAATCAGCAGGGAATCACTACTGCTCCAAATAACTGCCTAAGCATCCGGTTAGTGATCACAAAATACAAGCAAAATGATAAAAAGCAGCAGGGAAATGGGAACCAGAAGACAATGCAAATTACCAGGGGGTCCATTGAGAAGTTAATTGAAGCAACAAGCTGAGAGATACGTAATGCAGATTGCATCAACAAGAAAGAGAAAACAAGCAGTCACTGAAGCAACCAAAGAAAAATGTGATGTCACTCTAAAAACAATCAAACCAAAACAAAGAAAAACCATACCCAACCATACAACAGGAGGTTGTCAGATGTAAGAGTCTTGTACAAAATGACAAAGGGTCAGTACCCTCAGACGAGGTGAAATAGTAGTTTAAAAAACTCTAGACCAGACTTATTTTCAGACTTCTAATTGCTTCTCTTGCCTAGGCTTAAAATCCTAGATCCATGCAATATTGAAATACTTCAATTAGCACCTATTGCTTTGGTTCTTATTTTGTGCTTTGGTACTTTGGTTGATTTGTTCTAAGGCACTTTCAGAAGTCTCATGAAAAAGGATTAAGCAATTCCCATATGTGCTAGCCTGAGAGACAACAGTATAGCAAAGGCAGACCTTTACTCCTCTAGAAACAGGAAGAAGGGGCATGGCTCTGTTTTGTCTGGAGAACAGACAGGATACCGCGTAAGTAAGAGCTGAGAACCATAAAGATGTACTAATGATACTGTAATACTCTGAAAGCTTTCTCATATTTTTTTTCTGGCATGTAATTTGAGCTAATAGAAGGGATCATTTTACTGTTGTTTATTATTGAGGGAAGGTAACTGTCTTAAGGCTCATTACATGAAAACTGAACATAAAAGCATAAATAAGCTTTCTTTCATGGTAAATGGCAACTTTAAATAAGTCCACAGTTACTGAAACTTTTGCAGAATATCAGGCACCTGTTGGATCCTAGACAAGTCCATATATATATTGGGTATTTTTAATCCTATATCTTTGTGCATCTCACAGGCAAAAATAAATGGCATCACTTATTTAAAGTATTTTTCATTACTTTTGAATCAGAGTTCAGTTGAGATATGTCTAGCTGTATTTTCTGTATTAGAATTTGATCATTTTAAAAGCTTACAGCAAATGAGATCTAACCTTTTAGCAAATGTGCACATCTGTAGGCAGAATCCTATTTGATTTCAACAAAATACCCAAAAAATAAATCACAAGTGGCAGCAAGTCACACAGCACTTCTTCCACTGGAACTGCAATGCACTCATCTGACAATGTTCATTAAATGAAGCCATTCAAAGCACCAGAAGTTTTCTGATGGCAGCAATTTTTTTATCTATTAGTGAAACTAACTAACACCATATCCTTTCCAGCTCATGTTTCGGTACATTCCCTATAGAGTTTAGTTTGAATACAGATAACACATGTTGTAAGTACTAGGGCAAACTGAGAAAACATGGAATTTTTGGTGTGAACAGAGTGGGAATTAGGAATGCTTACAGTTGAAGATATCTCGGAACATCTCTAAATGAGGAAGAATGTACTAAACCAAGGATCCTCAGGTGTCTCAGTCTACAAAATGCAATATGTACTTTTCTCCACAGCAACCCACATTACCACCCACACTATTTTGGTCTGTATTAAAACACTGCATCATTTGAGCTAACATTTTTTTCAGCCACAAAATTCATACACTATGTGATCACAGAAGGATCTTAAAATAGCGTGTATAAGAGGTTTCTATTAGTTTTTCACAGTCGATGATTTTAATCTCGACTTCTACATTATGTACTATATGTAACTATGTAATTAAGATTTGCCAGCATAAGTACCACTCATGTTGACCAACAGAGATATAGGAAATATGCATTAGAAGTAAAACTACCTTAAGAAAGTCTTATAGGAAAGAAAAGAAAAATAAAAGATAAGGAAATGAAAGGTTTTGAAAGTTCAAATGAAATTTGCAGTCTTGGTTTGACAGAGAAAATAAATGCTTGTGTGTGTATTTCTGTACATGCAATAATGATATTTTTTTCTGCTGTTCGAGTAACAAAACAAAAGCAAATAATTCTTATAACAGAGAAGCCAACGGAGTACACAGTTCAGATATAGGATTTTCAGACTCTAACCAAATCCCCACTGTGAATCCGGCACTGGCAGAGGCATGACATGAAGTTTTTAACCTATGTGAAAACATACTGTATAGCTGTGGGTTGAGAAAGTATTTTTCTACATTTAGGAGAAAGGTTCACATCTTGCAATGATTATGTCTTCAATCTAGCAATGCCATCAGCCACTGGTACAATAAAACAAAGAAAACTGGTAAATTAGATCACATATTTAAGTCAAATTCAAACTACTTTGTCATAGATCACATTCAAAAAATCATATTAATTTGTATGTCCCTTCAGTCTTTTATATGCTGCATACATACGTGTCTCCAAAACAATTTACACAACAAAAGCTCTCTACCATTCGAAAATATCATTAGGTTACATGTAAAGGCTCATCTGCACACCCACAAGGGAGACCAGGGAGATAATGAGAAGTTGGAGGAGCTCCTCCCAGGCCCATCACCAGCCATCCATCCAACAGAGGCCTGTTTCCATCTCCAGAGAAGAATGGGAGTAGGACAGATGGGGTCCCAGTGACCAGACAGACCTGAGCGAGTGACAACAAGCGCCAGCTCTTGGGCTAGGACCAGGGGTCAGACCTTTACGCCTGTGGTACAGCATCTGGACCAAGTGCAAGGGTGCAAGTCAAAAGCCAAAACCAGAAAATACTCCAGAGGCCATCATAACAATTCAGCAGTATACGTGACAAAGTTCCAGTGCCCAGGAACATTCCTGGAATTGTTTACTTTACTATCAAAGATGCAATCACCAATTGTGCGTAAGAAATTCCAAAATGAAGTAGTGGTCACTGTGAGAAGGCCTGGTATCAGCTCAGCAATGGCCTCCATGTTGTCAGAATTTAGCAACTATATAGAGGCACGTTCTCACCACACAAACCTTAGGGTCATATTCTGATTTGATAACATTGTATACCCAGCCTGTCTTCGCAAAATCACACAGGACGTGTAGCATTGCTGCAGAGAGTGCAAGACAATGAAGGATCAGACTTTAAATCCATAATCAGGAAATATTTTAGAAGTACCTTATTTAGGGAATGCAGTAAATCCTTTAGGCAATTTGAGAGTTATGTAGAATATAAAATACAAGGAATGGGTTTCAAGGTAATGAATACGGCAAAAGGACAAAATGTGTTATTTTGAATGATTGCTACTTGATGAGACTATAATAAAATCTCCAGCTCCATCCTATTAGACTAAGCAGGAAGGTCAAATATGCGACAGAGATTGGATTGACATGATGCAGTTGGCAAAAGGATCAGCAGTACCAATTCTGCCTTTAATTTTGTGAAGTTTGGATTACATTTAAGCTGTGCAAAAAGATGAAACTGTTACAACAGATAAAGAAGAAATAAGAAATCTCCAGATCTATATACAACAGGTTGTAATAAAGGTATTATGTTGCATTGGAGAGGATGCAATAAATTAATACGGAGCATTCCAATTCAAAACTAATTAAATAGAAAAAAACATCAGCTTCCATTAAAAGATGGAATTGGTGCCTACTGTACCTGGACTCCAGGCTGAAGCCAATGAGAATTGAGATTCCTGGGCTGGTAGGCAAAACCACTATGACCCACAATCTTCATCTTGCCTTCATAATGATAAGGACCTAAACCAACTGCTTCGGAAAGTCATTGTTATCTCTTGGAGCACATGCAGTATCCAAAATCCAGCCTATGCTGTTGCCCAAAAAAACTGACAGCCAGAATGCCAAAACAAAGTAAAATGAACCAAGTGGGAAAATTCACACAGAAATAAGAAAGCAACAATAGTAAATGGGGTTGAGAAAAAAAACAAACAAACAAAGAAAAAAGAATAAAAGAGTAGGAATGTCATTGTACTCTATCCAAAAACTACCCAAACCTTCTTAAGGACTTCTTGACATGTATGTGCTGGCTTTGCACTTTTAGCATGCATTAGTTGGGTGACAACTGCACAGGGATGTTGTATTCATGGTAAATGAAAGCATAAGAAAAAATATATCCTATAAGAGCATGTGTTGGAGTCTATTTTTAAAAGTTAAAACAAATCATCTTCAAAAATCTGAGATTTCCTTGTGTTTTTATCTATTTTTAAACATCTAAATATATTCAACATCCACATTTTTATGTTGACATTTTAGTAGATGTTTGTACAAAGCAGATTGGCACTCCAGAAGTTTGTTTTCAGAGTTAGATTGGCAGAAATTACAAATAGATGGAATAGCATTAGCTTTAAATGATATATATGTATCACTAGATTTTAAAAGGTATGAATGTTTTAGAAGTGTTGAGATAATTATTGCAACAAAGATTTTTTTAAATTATGATCATTCTAAAATGAACCTTCTCCCTCTTTTAAACAGCAGGATTTCTCTAATACTGTACATGCTTTTATAATTACTTTACTTCAATGTAATACTTTAATGAAGACCAGTTTAATTAAATTAAATTTCTCCCTAGTGGTAACTCAATCAAAATGCATTCTACCCTCATTACGTTATCCGTAGGAGTCCAACATTGTAAGTGCTGTAAGAGAAGCTGGTTTTAATGAGAATGGTCATGACGTATTATACTTGAGAGTCAAGTTACAGAAACTTTAAATGTCATATAATGAAGAATTATATATTAAGATGAGAGGGTAGACATTTCTGTGCTAATTGGTTCTGTTTAATATTGTCCTTTAAATTATGTTATTTATTGCTTATTTATGACAGGCATTTACTTAGAATGTTATACTATGTTCAAGTTTCAATGATTAAACTTTTACAGATAAGTATTTGTCTCTCACTTAATGGTTAGGATAGCAATCGCTGATGTTTATTCTGAAATGACATTTATCATCACCTCCTGCAGAGTTGTTTAACAATGACACATCAGTAACATATTTACAAGGACTCTAATTTTTAAAAAGGTTTTTTTAGAAATGTGTATAGGATACATCCTGGTAATATTAAATATCTCTGTAAACTGGACAGCCATAGCAGACTTTGTAAAATTTTTTTTTCCAGCTGCTAATCTCTGGTTTTAGATAATGAATGTATTTAGTAACCATAAAAGTAGCTAGAAGTTAAATCACAGAATGGGTCAGGTTGGAAGGGAGCACAGTGGGTCATCCAGTCCAACCCCCTGCTCAAGAATTGTCATCCAAGAGCACATGGCACTGACAGTTCTTGAATATCTCCAGTAAGGGACACTCCACAGCCTCTCCGGACAATCTATTCGAGTGCTCGGTCACCCACACCATGAAGTTTTTCCTCCTATTCAGGTGGAACTTCCTCAGCATCAGTTTCTGTCCCTTGCCTCTTGTCCCATTGCTTGGCACCACTGAGCAGAGCCTGGATCCATCCTCTTGGCATCCTCCCTTCAGATACTGACAGACATTGATGATTACCTCTCAGACATTTCTTCTTGGGCTGAACAGGCCGAGCTCTCTCAGCCTGTCCTTATAAGGGGGATGGTCCAGTCCCTTATTCATCTTTGTCATCCTAGGCTAGACTCACTCCAGGACCTCCACGTCTCTCTTGTACTGTGCAGACCAGAACTGGACACAGCACTCCAGATGTGGCCTCACCAGAGCTGAGTAGAGGGACAGGATCACATTCCTTGACCTGCTGGAATGCTCTGCCCCAGGACACCATTGGCCTTCTTGGCCACAAGGGCATTGCTGGCTCATGGACAGCTTGGTGTCCACCAGCACCTCCAGGTCCTTCTCCACAGAGCTGCTTCCCAGCAGCTTGGCCCCAGCCTGTCCTGGTGCCTGGGTTATTCCTCCCCAGGTGCAGGACCCTGCATTTGCCTTTTTTGAATTTCAGTTGGTTCCTCTCTGCCCTTCTCTCCAACCTGCCAAGGTCCCTCTGAAGGGCTGCACAGCACTCTGGGGTATCAAACACTCCTCCCAGCTTTGTGAACTTGTTGAGGAGGCATCTGCCCCTTCATCAAGTCACTGATGAACAAGCTAAGCATTTAGTGATTCAGGAAACCTTGAACCTTGAAGAACACCACTAGTGAAAGGCCTCCAACTACACCCTGTGCCACTGATTACAACCCTCTGGGATTTGCTAGTTCTCAGCCAACCTCACTGTTCAGCCCACACCTCCCAGAAGACCGGGTAATGTAAGACTTAGGTAGGGAGTAGTCCTTTCCATACAGTTCCATGAAACTGGCTACAGTATCTCTAAACTACATCAGTAGGTTTCCCTTGTCAGGAAACTTTGCTCCTATCAAGGCATCATCTTAAGTCCGAAAGAAAATCTGTTGAATATCAAAGTGCACCAGGCCAAATTAAGGCAATTCTGGACAGAATGAAAATTACTTGCAACAGATCATCAAGAAGCAGACTGTGCTTGCTAATAACTTTTGGTATCTGTTCATAGCTAACTTAAAATCAGCTCAGTATACATTACAACCACTGAACATCTCTGCATCAATGCTTAATGGGGATAGGACCTGTCCACAAGTGATTTCCTACTGTTAGGAAACAAACTGAAGCAGAATGTTTATTAAAATATCTTCAAAAACTCAAAACTGACCAGCCTCTTACTATAAAACAAAAGCAGAACAGAGTATTTCCTGAATCACTAAATAATCACAGATTCACAATAAACCATAGTTTCAACCTTGTAGACTTTCTGAAATTTAAATGCATACAATGTTATATATACACTATATAAATGCAACATATATCTAACAATATATACATATATATATTTTCACTATATATGTGTTAATATAGACAATATGTTTTTTAATATTATTATGGTGTTTAAATGAACAGTTTTGTATATATTTCTGTGTAATTTCATTTGGCCTTTCCAGATTTGCTAATTAGCACCATAATTTTTCAGAATTTATGTTGAATCAGTTACAACTGTGGATGTTTGACAGCTTTGAAAAGCCTGGCCCTAGAAAAAAAGCCACTCAGAAACTTCAGGTAGACAGCTTTCAAAAATTTCTGCCTCAGCCTAGTGATTAAATACTAGGATAAAAGTTTACTATGTAATATGAAGTACCTTATTTTAAATGAAAAAAAAATCTCTTCTGAAGGATTTTACCTGTTGCAAGATTTATGAATCTCATTAACTGGTTACTAGATTATTTTATGTGTGATTATGTCAACAGAGGACTGAATCTAATTCTGACATCAGAAGGACAAAAAATAAAGAATGTGAACAGGTTTTGAGGAAGTTCTTATTTGTGGAAAGAAAAAGGAAAAGCAAATTCAGGATTAATTCCAGTAGACTTCCCTAGCTTAGACTTGTAGAAGTATGCAAAGGCTCAAATGCCACCTTTTCATTTTAAGTCTTCTTGATTGTTCTTAACCTGCTGGTAAAGTTGCAGATGCTTCTGTGGTAGATTCTGTATTTCACTTACTGACAACCTTCCCATCTTTTTTTCATTTTTGCAGTGATGGAAGTTATGATTTGAGAAATATCAGTTGGATTTAATTTTTCTGCTGCAGAGTTTAGACTGCTGCTGATATATTCTATGTAGACACGTTTTCTTCTTTCCTGTGTTCCTTTATGGTTAATTTTATTTTTGCATTTCACTTGTTCCAGTCTATTGTTCTTTCCACATTCCTTCTGTTCATTTTCAATCCCAAACTATTTTTTGGTATCTTTTCACTGATTTTCAACTTCTCTCTCAACTGTTTCTTTCTTTCTCATCTGTTTTCTTAAGTTAGTGGCCCCCAGATTTTATCCATCTTAAAATTAAGATTACAGAGAGACAGGTAGGAAGGTGAGAAAAAAGAAATTCTCAGATAACACACACACACAGAGGACAATCTTTTAACATGAATATAGAAGTAGCAGCTGCTTCTCAGAATATGACAGGAACAAGTAATTACGTTATTCTTTGACAGAGGCATATACCTTACATTAGGAGCAACAGAATCCCACTTATTTTCTTTTGGAGAATAAGCAAATGTTAATTTACATATAATACATAAAGTAAGATTTAAATAAAAATAATTTAAAATCTTATTTCCATTTGACAAATTCAAAAAAAAAATCAATGCTAATATCTTAAGAATGTGAAAATCCTATTATATAGTATGCTTTTAGGACTACATATAAAATTAACCACATGTTTATAACATTATTTTCCTTGATTTATCATTCTAGTGAGTATATCTAAATTGGCATACTCAGTATTTATTCCAAACATATCTCAATTATGCTCTGAAGATAAATGGAATGGAATACAAATAATTGAGCCATTGCTGAAACTCACTGTCCAGCTTAGTAAGCGAATCTGATCTTGGAATGGACTAGATATTAACATGCAATACAAAGTAACCAGTTTGCAGACTTAATTGCTAAAAACTACTACTACATGAGAAATATGCTTCAAATGAATTTGTTTTCAGAAAGTAATTGTAAAGTGAAGGGTGAAGAAAATCAATTAATAACTGCAATGTAATCTTCATGCAGACATCTTTAATGCTTTGAAGTCATATTAAGCCCACTATAACAAAATACAGATATACTATTATCCCAGCTGGGGTTATTTTTATTTTTATTTTTATTTTGTCTTTCTGGCATTGCTGCTTAACACATTACTGCTTTATTTATCTCTTCCTTTAACATTCTAACAAAGTAGACACTTTAAAAAATACCTAGGGGAAAAGAAAAGAGGTATCAGAAATATTTAGTAAGCACTAATACTACTTAGTATCCAGAATATCTCTTTTCTTCAGAGTAGAATAGAGTCCATATTGTGGCTTTATAGTCTTTGTGTGGCCTAGGTATCATGTTCTTAAAAAGCTTCACTTAGTTGTACTTCCTCAAAAATTTAGTGATCTGTTATTGTTGACATTGTTTATTGGAATTTCTCTCTGGCGCTACATCTGTGGTGCTGTGGTGTAGCATTTTCTTTTTCTTTTTTTTCTTTTTTATTACTAAATATGCAACTGTTTGGCTGGAGAATTGTATCTGCATTTTATAGTCTGTTATTAAAAATAAATTTAAAAAAGCAGCCACTAATACTACTGGACTTGTCCATAGGACATAAGAGCAATACACACTCCAGGTACTGAAAATATTTCTCTCTTGTACAGTCTTCATAAAAGGGATGTATATTTTGTATTTGCCTCTCTACTAAGGCCATAAACCTCATTCAACAAGAAGCAAAAAGGTGACACTTCTATTATTGCTGTTGAACAACTGGTTGACTCCATGCATTTTTTCCCCATTTTATGTCATTTTCAGGGAAGAAATGAGGCTAACTGTCCACGTGATTTTCTACAGCTTATAACTAGGCTAAAAATGAATACATTTTCATGAGAAAAGCAATGGCTCTCCTTAACCTGACAAGATTCTGTATTCAATATCAAATTCTGCTTCACAATCAGGCATCTAAAATCTAGTCCTGAGCAGTAACTGCTTAGCACTGTGAACCTTGACTTCTTGTGTAATCTAGTATAAGAAGCGGCTTGTGGTAAAGATTGTTAACAGTGCATTTCCCTTTCACCAGAATAAAAACATAATAATCAGGGAATAAACTTTCATGTCCTTCTGAAATTTAGCATTTACAGAGAGTTGAAAAAAGAATGCTAATGGGATACAAGGCTGTCAGAAGCAAAAAATTGTACACAAGACTCCAAGGACATTCACTAAGGATGATATAAGTACATGTATAGTTTAAAAGTCTGTGTCTGAAGGTTCATTTTCTAAACAAAGGGTTCTTTGTAGCTAACAAGCTTTTTGAAACAACAGAGGAAGACAATTAGAACAGAACTATTTTGTCACAAATCAATAAGCAACAATTACACAAAGAGGGCAGAAACATGAAGTCAAAAGATGGATCATAGAATGCTATCGAAGCACATTGTGTACCACATTATAAGATGTATCAATGAAAGCAAACATTGAAAATGCTGACTTGAACACAGTCAACAAAAGAAATACGAAAACTAATACCTAGCAAAGTAGGCAAAATGGCTGTCATAGTCAAATGACACAATTACTCTGACTGATAGCCAGCTACATTCCTTGTCTGGAACACAAACAAGAACAAATGTACTACTACCACAAAATACTAAAACATTATTGTAGCAGTGGTACTGTAATGCCTACCCAAATACCTTTTTCATATTCATTAAGGACTACAGAAATTACATCCTTTCTTCAGATGGTGAATAAATACCACAAGATCTTGTGATAAATTGGTCACAAGAAGTCGTGATAAAAAATACCACAAGATCTATTTTAAGTGTAGCTACTTTCCAAAAAATTATATTCTGCCATGAAACTTGGTTCAAGGCTATCAATGCATTAAATATAGTTGAGTTGTATTAGGATACAAAAGAAAAATATAAATTTTGTTGATAAAGATATGGAAATAATTAAGGGTTTGGAATTTACTTTTCTGATATGCAGACTTCATGAGAGAGTAGGAAGAACATGAAGAGAGTGACAGGACAGAATTAGCATTCAGGGAGAATTTCTTCCTTCTGCTGATACAATTTTATTCTATGATTTTTTTTTTTTTTTTAAGCACACAATTATGATTTACAAGCATCTGAAATTCTCACACTCTGTCCTCTAAACAAACTGTTCTACTCTTTTTCCATAATGTCTCAAATCTCTTTAGCCAGAGTGCTTCACATTAGACGTGCTAGCAGGTAACTCCCTTTCCTCCTAGTCTTCTCAGAAAAATCTTACCAGCAGTGAACTTGATTATTAGGCATTCTTGAATGACTGAGTGTCTGGAAATTAACAGGACCCCTGCCTGGTTTCTATGAGAAACCTTTAAAGATGCACTTTTGGGAGGCATTCCTTGACTTAAAATCACTTTTACAGATTTAACTGTTATGTTTTCCATATTAAAAGAACTTTGATGTCCCCTTTCGAAACTGAAGTTGTTGAGGGTACACAATAGAAATTACTGTCTCCTATTTTATACAGGACAGACATCACATTTCTAAAATGGCCACAGAACAAACATGTATCCACTTTCTGTACTGTTGAAATGAAAAAAAAATACTTTGTTTTGTAAAATCATTATGACTCATGGTCATAATAATATTATCACAAGGAAAAGAAAACAAGAACAGATTAAAACATGGTGGTTGCCAAAAGCCTTTAAACTGTTCAGTGTGTGTTCTTCTGCAGTACTGGTGAAGCTTTTTGCTGTACTATAATGTTACTATAAATGTGACAAAGAAATTGCTTTTCATGTATTTTCTCAGCAAAAACATAGCGAGTTCTTTAAGAGATATGGAATCGGTAAATTGCAATCAAGCCAAAAAAGATCACATAAGGTTTTTTATACTCTCTAACATGAAAAAAATAAAGTTAGCAATTAAGTATCATATGAAGAATAGAGAATTCTAGTAAAAAATATCACAAGATCTGTACACTTGATAAGCTTTACCATCAAGAACAATATTTCATTGTCTAATCTACGGCAACAATTAAATTTTACAAACAAAGAAGTTAAAAGTACTTTGGTACAGCTTTAAAGATTAAACATGCTTAGATGGATTATGATGATCATTATGCCTAATTAGAATGAAAGTGATCACTTTTGCTGTTTTAGGACTTGTCTGCTTTGAGGCAGTCTAACCTCTGGGTGCTTTAGTCTAAGAATTATTCCTCAAGTGACTAATAGAGATAAGGCAAAAGTCAGCTATATTTTAAGTGTGTAACCTCTTATTTATGGTTTTCTCTCATAGCACTCTCTCTCCAGTTTTATAGCCTCAAACTTTTCCTTTCATGGCAGTGTAATATTTATAACAGACTTGTGTTAATCTCACAGACCTATGGCTTCCTTGCAATAGACCATCCAAGTCACCCCGGAAATGACAAATCTCAAGGATTTCAGACACTAGGGGTTGCAAAAGTCAGTTTGGGAACTAGCACCACTAACTGCTAGAAAAGCAAACAACAAAACAAAACAAAAGCCTCTCATTACCTGTTTGTCCTTCTATACAAAAAGGCAGGTTGTAGCTAGACATGCCATTGTTCTGGAATGAACCCACTAATGTCATTGTTAATGGAGCTTCTGAGAGACTACACACACATATATATACCACCCTCTGCCTCATTCCAGGAGACCCTATTTGCCTTCTAGTATCCTCCTAATTAAATAAGTTTTGCCACACTGTACCAGACTGCAGTGTACGGGAATAAGTGACAACCATTATCAAGGCATTTTGAGAAGAAAACATGTTAAATATAAAAACAGAAAGACAGTGACACTCCTGCTTTGTAAAAGGTGAAAATTAAAACAAAACAGAAATGTAAGGAAGAAACTCAGAGGAGACACGAGATGAAAACTGAAGCCCTCCAGTCTGATCTCATGACCTGTTGCAAAAAACATGCAAAAATACATGCTACCAGAACTATAAAAGAAAAAATAAACTTATTTTATGCTTAAAATAGTTTTCTAATAGTCCATCCACATCAGGAAGCCATGGTTCTTACTATCTGAAAATAAAATACCTATGCTTAATCCAGTAACACAGTCTTCAAAAAAAAAGGAATACAGAGAAATCAATGTAAGCATATTAATTTCAATTCCAGTCTCCTGATGAGAATAGCTCTCAAATACATCTCAACACACATGGAGAGATTGAATGCTGATGAATAATACATATATTTTCCAGCTTCAAGTAAATCATTTATTTCTGCAATTACAAGTCAGCAAAGCTACTGAATGATTTTTAACATGTGACTCTTGATATGTTTTTTTGAGGATAAGACAAGCACATTGAATTTTTTCTGCAATAAACAATTGCTACTAAGATCAGTTTATTTTGCAACTTTGATAATATTGAAACAAATACTTATTTGGTATTCTTTAACGTATAATTATTGTAATTCACACATTTTTACAGAGATTATGTAAAAAATATTTAAAATTAAATTGCAATGGTGTGCTGGAATAAAAACAAGACACTAAGTTAAATGATAAAATTCAAGGTTTTTTTCTTTTGATTTTATATAGGGAAAATAATCTTCCCTTATGCCTCACAAGAAAAAGGTAACCCAGCTTCTTTTCATTCAGGGGTAGGAAAAGAAATCAAAGTGAATTTGCCTGACTAATACTGACCTTTGCTATGATTTTAAATGTATCCCCTTTGAGAAAAAAGAAGGAGATATTTATCCTTAAAATCACTTCAATATAAATCGGTTTTATTCTATGCATTCAAGTGCATTCTATGCATCCCAAAGCATAGCTGATAATCAGATGGTTCTACATGCTTTGAGGTGATATAAGTGATTTCTGGTGAGAAAATAATGAGCCATTACTCAATCTTTATTATAGGTTTAAAACCTCAGTTTTCTAATAACAACTTACAGCCTTCTAAACAAAAGAAACCCCACCTCAGCATTGCTAAACAAGCCCAAACTCTGGCACAGGAACAGTTAAATAAAAAATAAACTAAAAAACCACAAAATATTAATATTAATATTACTACGTCATATAAATTATAGATTCTTGGGTCATACTTATGACTTCTTGGGAAAAGGTGATACTTTACCACATTGGAGGATTTTAAAACCCCATTTTTTATTGTTTGTTCGGGGTTTTTTTGAGGAGTATGAAGGAGAAGTTTTTGAAGATACATTCATCGCAAGAATGCAATATAAGAAATTTCAAAACTATGGATAAAGCAGCTGTCCTGAAGAAGATAACAGCTATTTTTGTCCTTAGAAGCATTCGTTCTCTTTGCTAAATACTTGCAGTGATTTTTTTAATAGACTCCAAAAGATTTTACATATATTGAATTTAAGACCACAATCGGCATTCTTCATGTCTGCATTTACTTTGTATTTCACATTATGCTGAAGAATAATTATGAATGACTGAAACTAATTTGTTTTCTTTCCTAAGTTGGGAGCAACTGCTAAATTACATGCAGGAGGTTTATTAGTATTTCAATACTACACATCAAAATGTATTCCAACAGTGTCATATGAGCACTGGGGATACTGCCATTTCTTGTAACATAACTGATTGTTTAGCTATGTACATAAGATTTGGTTAGGTAGGCAAGAGCAATCAACTAGAAATTTTAGAATAGGGTTTTTTTGTTTCAAGATTATATATATTGCATCCTTGCAAAAAGGGATATGAGAACTGTTAATCATAACAGAAAATTGCTGGTTAACCTAGAACCCCTGGTTTTATATCAACAATATTAAGAAAATAAACAATTATAATGAATTTAGTCAAAGAGCTGCAACCAGTCAATAGCCGATATCAATGCAGAATTTATGGGTTTATAATCCTGTGCCATCGTTGTGCAAGACAGCGGATAATATTATGGTGCAGTATGGCATGCAGATATATGCCGTAGAGATGAATTGCAATTATTTAGGAGTAGGTTTTCTAAATTATCTAATGTAAAAAATCAAAGTAAATACATGTATTGCCTAAAAAATAACTGTTCCAGTGATCTGAATAGATATAATCCCAAACTCTATATAGGTAGTACTAAACTGACAACGTAGGCTTGCTAAAACTCTATTGCATAATAACAGCTACAGAATTCATAATTACAGAATTTAAGAAGTAAAAATTGTATTTTCCTCTACAGATGAATACACACAGGACAAGAGCAGAAATGTAATAATAGTATCAATGTTATCACTGATACAAAGACTGTTCCTAAGGCTAAGGATGATAACAAACCTTTTATTTATGGCCTGCATTTAAAGCTGTCATTTAAGATAAAATCAGATAAATATATCTGCTGTGCAGAAGTAACACACTGTAACAACAGATGACTAAACTACAGGAAAGCATGCACGTGAACCTGAAAAATGAGATTCCCAAATTTGATTCAGTTCCCAATTACATTAGTAAAGCTGTTTTAAGTGGGCCTGAACTATGCCAATGTTCTTTGCTTAGTAACTACTGACTACCTGATATCCAGAAATATCTTACGCAAACTAAAACTGTATCAGTCACATCTATTCTGTACATAATAGTTTATCACAATAACTAAGATCTTTTGGTTAAAAAAAAAAAAAAAAAAAAGATACAATATTCAGCATGTGGAAAACTTTTGCTAAAACACCGAAGGGGAAATTTTGCCCTGATGAAGAAACACTTGTGTTGGGGCAAAGAAAAGTTATCAAAACTCCAGGTTCAGGGTAGGCTTCTCTCTGGATAAATAACTGTCCTGCTCATCCTTTAGCTTATAAAGGAAATCAGTAAGAATCACACATGTATATCTAGCAAGGTAATTTTGCTCATAAATTCGACTGATCCATCTCTACTGAATACATCACAGATGAAGTACTTCAACTCGCCTACAAAATCCCATACACTTATATAATAAATAATTTCAGAGTATCTCCTTATAGTCCAAATGTATGTTAAGTTCAAATCTACTGTAGTATGTAAGAGAACTATAATAGAGAGAATTCTGTATGTATAGCATCAATTGTAGAGGTTATAATTATATGAAACATTTTCCCCTGGTTGAACAAATACACAGTAATTTTTTTTCTGTAGGTAACATTATAGAAAGGAAAAGGATATAGTGCACACATCATGTGTCTCCAAGTCATCACACTGACAAAGCAATTAATAAATAGAAGTAACACTCTATGCTTTCAATATAGTTCTTATAAAACATGAATTAAATTAAAATTTTGCATAATAATACTCTGGTTTCAGCTTGAGAAACATTGTACTGTGAATCTGCAAAGACTTTGATGAATACTCTATTAAGATAACAGCCCAGTCAGCTGCAGTATTGTTTATAATCTTAATGGGTTTTAGACAGCAATGAAGGAGCAATAATTTTGTTCCATTTCAAATAATGTAGCATTCAAGGGCATTCAAGGAAACAATTCTATTATTCATTTTTGCATCTCTTGGTGTATGATGATTACACCGCACTTTTTTGTTCCATAAAATAATGTTAAAAAAACAGTCTGAAGCAATAACTTTTCTCGTGATGTTTGCTTACCTACAATACAGCTTCTCAATTATTTAAGTTTAAAGTTTCTTTTATGTGGACTAACCAAATTACATTTACTAGGTAGTATTTTACTTACTTAACTTTACCAAGTCCTAAAGTTACTTAACTTTACCAAGTCTTTGTTTCCATTAACGTAACGTAATCAGGACTGAAAGAAGTGCTTCTTTCACTGAGAATCTATCTGAATAAGGAATGAATAAGTTGTAAGAATCCCAGGATTTGGACATAACACGTTCTCCAAAGAAAAAGTTCAGCTATAAAACTATGCAAACTTCTGTTGGAATGACTTGTCTTTGGTGAAATAACAATATTAAAGGTTACTCATAAAGCTTTGCAGAACTTCTCTCCAAATTTTCTAAAGGACTAGGAGTTCACAATTAAAGTTATTTCTACAGGAGGACATTTTTCAAAGGTGTTACCTTTGTAAACATTGTGTTGATAGACATCTTGCATATAAGCAAAAAGACATACTTTTAAGATAACACATGCAATTGCATTAACCTGTTATAAGACTTTTTTTTCTATAGTTTCTCTTTGTGCCCTAAAATATTTGTTTTATTGATGCCAACAGGACTTATGTCATCAATGTAAATACATCAGGAACGTAAATTTTATTCTAACTTTAATGTAATAAGCAACACTCATAACCATGAGCACATAGGGTACATTTTAAAATTTTTGTGGGCACTGGAACCCTTGACCGGCCATACCCAATCTCTCAGCCATTCCTGGGGATAGCACAGGGTAACATGGGTTCGAAAGCATTCCAAATAGACAGTCCGCACACAGCTATCTTTTAATAGTATTGTGAGCTCTTTTTCACTGTTGTTCTCACTGCCAAAGCAGTCTTTAAAAGTTACTGGTATAAAAAATCAGGGTTGTCCACTGAAGAGTTCTGAACGAGCTGTACATTATGATGCAATATGGCATACATGTAATTATTTCTAAATGTCACTGTCATTTAGAGCACAATTACATTAAAAGAAAAATAAATACAATTACGGGGAGTAGGCTGTTAAGCAGATCACTAGTTCCACTGAAGTCTAATTTAAACATTTAGCTAATATTGAGTCTTTCTCTATAAATGTGGAAAAAGGTGAGGGAAGTGACAGACTGTTCTCTGTAATACAATAAAGTAGTCATCGGAATATCAAGCAATTGTGGGATATCTGCAGTCCTTTCATTTGCGTGAAGGAGTTTGGTTCTTGTTACCTGTAAGATGATGCTAACTACTGGTCTAGTGGCATTGTTGAATAGGCATGTAATCCATTTTTCCTGTGGAATACAGTACAAGTAGAAAGGCAGAAGAGAGTTTAGGTCAGACCTCTTCACCTCACTAACACTGTGTCTGGGGTAGGAGTATCCTCAATTGCCATATGAGAGGGAAAGAAATCATGCTTTCAGAGTGTTTTATTTTTTCAATTTGTTTTTTTTTTTTCCCTCAAAGTACCAACACTGATGCTGGTTCTGTAGAGTCTAAAACTAGCATGACTTAAAAGCGTTTTCCCAGTATGATTTGGAATAAGCAATTCTTTTGTTTAAAACTCATTTCCTTATTTTTATTTTTCTGTGGATTATTAATTTATAATTCTGGGAGTCAATTCTTATTTAAATAATTTTAGAATAAAATTTGATAGAAGCTTAGTTGTGTGGGAGCTTTGTTTCTTAGACTTTTCTTTCCTTCTTTCTTGAAAAGTTCTCTTATTAGCAATTAGTATATTAGCTTGGTCATATTTTCTGCCCTTTCACACTGAAGCAGAATGCCAAGTAAAGAATATTACTTACTGGCAAAGGTTTTCAGTGAGTGTAATTAAAAGTTTGTCTCCATTTTTATATTTAGCTTTTCCTGGCATTTGACTAATTTGGCAGCATATGGTAGGTTTGTTTATTACCTTGTGCATAGTAATTAAAGCAGTACTTTAACAGAGACACACGAGAAATGTGTTCCATTTATATTTGAGGTGAAGGCATTTTTTCTGAAATCTACACATAATGAAAAGTATTTTTGAATTTAATTCTTAAATCTGGAGATATCTGGGTGGATTTCTATAACTGTGTAATAATTCATTCTTTATTAAGAAGAGTATTAACAGATATTTTAGTTAGTGTTTCAAAAATGTGGCCTACAGAAATAATTCACAAATGCTCTATGCTAATGTGTACTTCAGAGACTGACAAAATATCCCTTGGCACAAAGACTTCCATTTTTTAGACAGTCTGTGTTCTCATGTAGCTGTTTAGTAATTCAAAGTCCTCAATATTTGCCTTGGAAACAGATTTATGTCCATGATAGGTAAGTTTCTCATTGTCAGTATATTTATCGGTAACATGCTGCTAAGTAGTGGCCATTTCTTCTGGAAATTTGAATCTAATTTTTTGTGAGTAATAAAATAAATTCTCACAGTTGGTTAATTCTGTATGAATGAATGCATACCATTACATATAGCAACATAATTAACAGTCCAGCTTAAATCTCTATTTTATTAATACAACACTAGCTCCTTATCATGGAATTTGACCATTCCAGTATCTATTAAAAATAATGTTACTTTCTTTTTAATCTTCAATATTTATTGTCCCTTTAATTGCCTGCCCTAAAGGAAAGATAGATTTCTATGTCATAAAGTTATACAAAATTTACATTTTCAGTAAAAATGTACTGTCTTTTGTATTGTTGTTACTTGCTTTCTTCTCTATGACTTAGTATACAGTGAAAAGCCAGTAAATTTTATCCAGCAATTTCAAGAGCCAAGGTAGAGCTTAGGATCTGATGCACATACTGCCCTCTACCTAGCAAAAAATCTCAGAATTAAAAAAAAAAACCAAAAAAAAACCCAAACCAAACCAAATAAACAAACAAAAAAAACCCCTCCAAATAAAATACAAACATGTATCCCTATTTATGATGGGACTCAGTGCCAGCGAGATTGGCAGCTTGAACGAAGTTAGCTTGGTATGAGCAAAATGAATTTTACTAGGATGTATAAAAGATAAATTCCTTTCAACACAGGAAGGATGGATTTCTTCATTAAGTGTACAAACACCAGGAGAAAATGAAATACTACCTTACAAGACAGAACAGGCTTATTTGATAGTATCTGAAAACCCTTCATAGATTATACACAAAACCACTAATGACACTTTCAATGCACTGAAATAATAGGCTACATGTAGGGAGAGCTAAATCAGGATTTTACTGTTGTCATCTCTCTTGCCATCCCAACAACTTGCCAGGATAACAAATACAACCCAATAAAAAGATATTTGCTTGCTCAGATTTCTAGGACAAATATGTGAGTCATCTTTTAGACTTTTACTACATGATAATAACAAATCTTTTACTATAGTGATGAATGATAGCCAAAATTACTTCATGTGAAACTATAGTACATTAACCTATATAAAAGTTGAAAGGATGAAAGTAGAAAAGAACATAGAAACTTTTTGCTTTTGTGTGCATCCATTCTAGAATGGGATGTAATCTCCAGCACACAAGCCTCACCACTGTCTCAAAGTCTGCAGGAAAATTTAGGCCATTCTTAAAAACTTAAAGTAGTGTCCATACTGGTTTGCTTATTCTGTTTGCTTTCCCAGAGATACCACAGAGTCTCCAGCTGCGCTGGGGTCAGACCCTTAACTCCTCAGATTTTATTTAACAATATAAATAAGAATATTTGTAGGTCCTTACACTACCAAAAGATCTACGGAATACTGGGTTTGTAGCTCCACTGAGCTCCAAAAATATTTATTTATTTATTTGTAACTGTAGCAGTAGATCCTCAAATTGCAAGTATTCTTTATACTTCTATGTTGCTTAAGGTATCTCTAAATATTCCCACTACCAGCATTAAATAATAACAGCTAGAATAAATATTGAAGTAATGTTGTGTAGCAACAACTATACTCTTTCAAAGCAGAGGTAGCTGTCTCCCAGGAGAGGAGTGATTCTAAATAGCCAACCCACATTCTTGACTGAAGAGGTGTGTCAACTCTTCTTGTTTCTAAATATTGGCTTGCACGTGCAAAAGCAAACTTGTTCATCCCCAGAAAGTATCACATGTAAGGGAAAAATTTAGTTCTGTTGCTTAAAAAAATAACAAGTCTGTTTACTTACAAATGTATGTTCAAATATTCAGGAGTTGATGCAGAGTTGATGTAAAAAAAAAGCAGTTCAGGGACCAGATTTAGATGGCATATTTGCCACAGATCAAAGGTTTTCTAATAGTACTTTTAAAACAGCATTTCTACATAATTCTATTTTGCCAGGTTCCTGTGCTTAGTACTGGGAGTTTTTAAGTCATTTGGAATATGGATTATATACGTCTTTCTAGTAATATCAGCACTGTGAAAACATTTGCTTGCAACCTCACAACTGAGGCCTGGTGTTTATAGCAGTCAAATAATGGAACAGCACAGCAATGCCCACAAATTCCTCCAGTGACAGAAATTCATAGCTTTTTTCTAATAAAATTCATTCATACCATATGGAAAGTGCCATGACTGCGAACCTGGAGAAGTGGCTGTGAAAAAAAGCACAGAAGATTGAATGCTAAATATTGAAAAAGCTCAAGAAATGACAAAGGATTCTGAAACTACATTATAATATACTGGAGATATAAGTTCATCCTCACTAGATGGTGAAAAAAATACTTCTAACCAGATACAAATATTTAACCAGAGAATCACAGTATAACTGAGATTGTCAGTGACCCCTGGAAGACATTACTGTCCAATGGCCCTTTTTAGTGAGGGACACCTAGGGAAGGTTGCCCAGCACCATGGCCAGGCTGCTTTTGAACATTGCCAAGGACAGAGGCTTCACCACTTTTCTGAACAGCTTATTCTAGTTCTCCATACAGATTTGCTTAATTTATTGACTTGTGAGAGATGTATTACCCAGAGCAAAAATCTAGTTATGGCCTGTGAAACCATGTTAATTCAGGTCCTGATATGAATTAGAAAACAAAGGCTAGTGCCAGCTTAAGTTGCTACTTGTAGTTTTAACTAAAGATAAAACCACCCATCAGGTAACTGAAGAACCAAAAAATGAAAGAAAGAAGGAAAGACTGATCATCACTAAACTAGGCAGTTTGCATATTTAATTATGCAGTTTAAGTTATAAGTGCTCAGCACTTCTAATTCTAAGATTCTGAACTTCTAGTCAGAATGACATATGAAACCCAGTGACATTTTTCATATTTAAGAGGTATTCATTTCAGTTATGAAACTAACTTGAACTTCTTTCTAGTGCCTTGGTCCACTGATTTTGCTCTTTGGTTTAAATAGCTTACTGCTCACATCCTTGAAAAATTACAGCTTTCAGTGACTCTATTTACGTGGCCTAAAAAAAATCATTGTAAAGTATACAATCGAGGTAAAAGTATATTTTTAGAATAGGACATAAAAGGATGAAATTAACAGTACAAAAGGTAAAACCTTGGAACCCAAACTATAGCTTGTAGACTTAATACATCACAGAAAATCTACAGTTCAAGTTTGTAAAATTTGGTATGTTCCTTTTATGGAAAACAGGCATAAGCATATCTTTCTTCTCTGGTGCTATTACAATGTGTAATGCATGTATTTTGATGTGTTTGATTTCTTCCCCATTTTTCATATTGTCAGAAAGGACCACTGCTATCCGATTAACACATATGTCAAAGTGATTATTTTGCTTATTCTTACTTGTCATTACACAGCTAAAAACAAAATGAAAGGGTCATTAAGAGATAAAATGTTTTTGCTTCACAAAAATCTTGTTTCATATTAAAATGTGAAACTATAATTCTTCAGATCTTACTTTGAGAAACTCTGAGAAAAAAAATAGTGAAAAATTAATTATGCATTATACAAGACATGAGAAATTATGGTCTCTCAGTAGAGGAAAATTTTCTTTTTAAGTCAAAAGGCACTGTACTGAACATTTCCTGAAAAAATCACTTTTGGATCATGCAGAGCATGATCCTCAGTCATGTGAGACGTGCACACACAAAGAACCAACAGATGAAACCTTTTCTGCTTTACTGATTCATCATTTCAGTGCACACCTTGTATTTCCTTTTATGCATAAGCATGTGTCCCGGTTTGGAGACAAATTTGGAGGAACGTCCGAATTTGAACGTTCTCTGATAGAAGGCAGGTTACAGCCGCCCCTCCCCCACCAGGTTCGGGAAAGAAATATTTCCTCGGAGGAAACTGAAAGAGCAATAAAAACTATTTATTTAACAAACACACAGGAAAAGAATAATAATGCTAAATAATAAAACCTCTCGCTGTGGAGAGAAAACTTGTGAAGATTTTAGAGTCCTTTTTTGGATGTGGTCTCTCTCTCTCCTCTTCAGAGCGGGGTCGGCCTGGGCCCACCACTGGGGCCTTGGTGGAAAGCCCTCCTGATGTGTTCTGATGTTGCTGAAACAGTCCAGAAGAGAAGAAGGGAAAAGCCGAAGTCCCAGAAGTCTCTCTCCAAAGAAACAGAGCCAAAAAAGCTGGCTGAAGAAACAAGAAGGGTGCTTCCTCCGCCCCGCCGCAGCAGCAGCTATCTCCCCACAGCAGCAGAACTCAGAGAGGAGTAGTGACCTTGAAGCACAGAGCTGGTTTGAAAAAGTTTGTCTGGCTTTTTTCTTTCTCTCCCCTCTCGGGCTCAGTTTAAAGGCACAGAAAGGCACAAAATTCATGCCTGGGCGATATGGGATACAACCTCATAAAGTCACCCCAAGACAGCACGGTGTGAATGTGTGATGAAGGCTGAGACTCTAACGTAAAGAGAACGTAAATGTTAAGAGCTCATCGAATTGAAGTTACATTTACCACTCTTATCACCAGAAGATAATGTCCTGTGCACTGCAGTTACAGTTATGAGGTAAGGATATGAAATATAGCTACAGAAATTGTAAGCATCACCCTCTGCTCCTAAGGTAGAGATAGTAGTCAATCTTACTAAAGTTTAACAGAAAAAAAAATCAAAGTATTTGGCAGTGTTTGAACAAATACAGAGCAAATTTTAAATACAGATTCTGGGCTACTGAAGAAGAAAGTATTCACATGAATAATTAGAAAATACAATTGTGTCTTCACTGGAAGTATTGCTTTAGTGATTTATAAGCAGGTACTAGGGCATGTTTAAATGACACAGAAAACATGCCTTTACTGCAGTGTAAAACAAGACTGCGTAAGTGTCAAAGAGAAGTAGAGGGTTCAAAACACGTTTATGGAGAAGACAACTGAAAAATATAATGGGAAAAAAATCTTTGCCCTCAGCTATCAATAAAGATGAATTTTTTAATACCTTTGCACTCTTCTTCAGTCCAAGCAGCTTCAAGACACCAGACTTCACCTCATCTGCCAATTCAAAGGTTTATTTAGGAAAATGTTCAAGAGATTTGTGGCAAGTAATATCATGAGTACCTAAAATAAAATGTACGGTTCACTAGTTTCTTTCTCAGATGGCTTCTTCTCCCAGGGCAACCGAGGATCAGGGTTTCTTACAGACTCTTTCCTAATACAATTGAAAGGCATCCAAAAATCTTAGCTTCTGCTTCCTTACTTACATTTATTAGTGCACATAATTAGCAACATGTATACACACATATATATATGAACTAATGCCCTCTAGCTATCTAAGTCTGGCCATTGACTAATTTTATAAATATATGATTAAACACAAATTGTAGCATTCTAATCACGAAAGTAATAAAAGAGTGTCACTCTGGTTTTCATTCACATACCTAAAATCTTTTATTACCTTTTTGTCATTATACAAGTATGCGATTTTTCTGAATGGAATTAGATGATCCTTAGGGTCCCCTCCAACCAAACTATTCCATGATTCTATACTCGTACATTCAACTGCCCAATTGAGACAAGAATATTTAGGAAAGACCACACTACAGATATATCCCAGTAGTTTTACTGAAAACCTGTTGGGGATACTATCAGTCAGATTTCTGGGTTCTCTCAACCATGTGCACAAGAACTTCCTTTAATAGTATTTAGTAATGTAACAGCCCAAGGAGATAAACTAATTGTCACTAATTGTATTATTTCTATGGCTTTTGGCTTTATGAGTGTGTTTATGCAACCACATACGCACTGTGGGTGCAAAATGGTAATAGGGTTATGCATCTCCCATTGTAGTCTTCAGGCAGATACAGTCTGCAGTACTGCATGAAAATCACTTTGAAGTAAGTGAACTGAAAATCAATATACCAAGCAGACAACTGACTTCCATATAAACTCAAACTACACAGTAGTTGCATTGTTTCCCTCTACGCAAAACACAGATAACGATTCAGAAGTCTATGTGTGAAATTCTGACAATTAGAAACTTCAAGAAGCTGTACAGGAAAGAGTCATTTAAGAGTATTTATGAACTAATAGATATCCTTTCTCAAATTGATAGAGAACTGAAAATCTGCCTATTGATGAATTATGCAATGTGCTTTGCCAAGGTACTTATCCTTGACATCCACTGTGCCACAGAGCATGATAAAATAAGCTTTACCTATCTGTCTTATGACTCATACCTATTTAGCACTCACAAAAAGAATTTGTTAGCAACAATTATGGATGAATATGTGTTACAGAATACATGTGTGACCCTTGAAGGATGAGGGTTTCTCAAATCCTTAAATAGAGAACATTATTCCCATAATTATGCTTTCAAAACTACAGTCCCCAGTTCTTTCCTTCTGATTTGATCAAGAAAACATCATCAGACAAAGAGATTGTTATCTGGGTTGAGGTTTTCAGAATAGTATTCCATTTGGAACAGAAATATACCCCAAGGAGCATGCATTGTGCATTCTCTCTTCTGCCAAACTCAACAGTATGAGTAGGATTATTTCCATTCTGGAGGTCTGGGACTTGGTTCCTAGTCTGATGGCTAAAAGGTGGTTGTCAAACTATTTCCTTCATGACAGATACTAAGTCTTTGTTCTCCTTTGGTTTTTCATGCTTTTTCACTGCAACTTGCTACTTTAGTCTTTGTATCTCATTAAATATACATTCTCGCGCATTTTCCATTTGGTTTCAATTTAAGTGCGCAAGCATCAGCTACATTTGTCAGTGCAGTGGTGTACACATATTCATACCAACAACTTGGTTTTCCTTAGTTCATGTGGCAAAGTGTTCTATGAAAACCAAACCGACACGTAGCTGCATGCAAATATGATTTTTTTTTTATCTTTCTCTTTTAGTGCCCAGAATATTTTCATTTTCTATGGTTTTGAATTTATACACATAGCAGCTAAATATTATGTAAGAACTTCCATGACCTCATACTGTTCTAATATCGCAGTAAATATAACATGAACAAGTACCGATGAAAAGCTTGCATGCAGTATAATTAATCATAAATACAAAGAAATTTATTTCAGTGATACAGATAGATGATATTATATTATTTTGTAAAAACGATGTACATTCCTTAACTTCTGTTTTACTCTCTGCACCAAAATATCACTGCTTTTCACAGAAAAAACACTACTGATTAGGCTTATATGACTATGTATTACTCATATTACTACATTACTACTATATTTTTTGTACATGACAAAGTAATATTACTACAAATTTGAAATATTGACAGGAAGGTTAGGGTCCAAAAAAGGAACACAGGAAGGATTTAAATCCTTATTGGTTACAGCACTCATTAATCAGTGGTAATTTACATTAATATAAAAACATTGATCCTTCTCTGAGGGCCCTCTCTTGTGAGCAATTTCATCCTCCAGCAGACATTATGAGATACATTAAGAACTGGAATTTCAACAAATGAGAATGGCTTAACTGTAAGAGAAATACCCATTTAATGACCAAATAGAAAATGATTTGTTTATTTTTTTTATATTGCAGTACCTAATTTTATTGCAATTTTCAAGGATTCCCTCATAAATGTCACTGAAGAAAAAGATGTAGTTACATTCATGGCAAATAAAGACATCAGATTTCTCATGTGATATATTTCACATGTTATTTTAGAAAATCTTTCCCCTGAATGTGTATTTTCGTTGCATTAAAGTAAAGGTAGAGTATCAAACAACTATTTCTCCAAAGGAGTAGCTACAAGAAAGAACTATATCCACATTTTAAGTGAGCTCTTCTTGAAATGACAGACTGAGCCATTTTTATACTAACAGGCAGGATTACCTCAATGTTCTTCCCACTTTCTTACCTTCTAAAAATTATCTGTTAAGAGAAGCTAGCAGAAACTAGATGTAAACCTCTCTGATTAATTGGCAGCAGTATTGCCCAAAGTGCTCTCTATAAATTTAAGTTTTCACCTACGCAGAGACAAAAAGATTGAGATCTAAAAGAAGAAAAAAAACCTCTAATGAGGGAAAGCTGGGACACCTTAAAAACTTTATGCATACAGACATGGTAACAGGCCAAGACAGAAATGATGAGTGGTTAAATTAAGAAAAAGAATTTGGTCTATTTACTTGTCTGTAATAGTCATATAGCCAGTAAAATCCTATAAAATACAGTGATAATACTTGTCCTTCATGTATCTCGGTTTTTATTTCTGTATAATGTATTGACCACTACAACATGGGTATGATATTCTATGGGTGAGAAAGGCAAGAAAGAAAAATTCCTAATTAAAAATTCTCTACATGTAAATCCAGTGGACTTGTGTCAAAAAAGGCAGAAAAAAATTATATTTCACATATGTTCTTCAGATTACGCCTTAGAGCTAGAAAATACTCAGCTCCAATTCCTGGAAGATGTTCCAGAGTTCTGTTTTTCTGTACACTCCATCTTGTCAGTCTTAATTTAAAAGTACAAACAGCATCTAAAGGAACATTAAAATAGTAACCCAAATCCCTAACTCAAATACCATTATGTTTTAGGCGTAGATTCCTTAACATTTTTTTGAAGCACAAATTTGAAGCACAATTTTGAATTACAAATCCATTTAGCATATTCAGTGTGAGACACTGTTATATAGATAGTATTATAATCATCAAATGTCATCCGACCAAATAGATTGGAAAACAAGAAAACTGAGAAAAGCTGTCACTGTAACATAAAATACATTATATGCATTAAGCCTTGCTCAGTAGGAAAGAAAACTACATTTTGGCAGTTGGAAGACTACGTCAAGTAGGAGGAAAGGTGAAATGAGCATCTGACTGTGATCAATGTCACAAAGATCCAGATTACACAGAAGAAATTATTTCTACAGTGCACTTAAGATTTTAATACTGACTGGAAGAACAACAACGTAGTGAGAAGCAAAAACACCAAAAATAAGGTCCTGAACTAACATCATCAGGAAACAGCATAAAATCAGGGAATATCACAAGGACCACCAGAAGAAAAATATGGGACTCTTCTACGGACATACATAAAGGCTGTTTAAAACTTACCTAACTACAGTTCTGCCTTTTTGTCATAGAGTGAATTTGTATTACATTCTCTTCTTCTGTGACGGGACATCTCATCCTGTATTTCCTTTGTTCTGCCATGGTAATCCAAAAAACCTCTTTGTTGTCAATATAAAGATTCTCTTGCTTCCTTCTTTAAGAACAACTGGTGAGTCATTTGAAAGTTCTCCCCTGCCACTAACGAGGACTAACTCAGGGGTGAGTGATGGTTATCTTCACTGGGTGATTCACTTTGGCACCTCACTTGGCAAAAAAACTGAGTGGAATCTGGCACACTGCATAAAAAATCTACTGCCAACTGAAATAGCACCACATGCTAAGAGAAGTTTGCCCATGTAAACTCTGAAACAAATGAAGACTACAAATGTGGCTCAGAAAAAAAAAAAAAAAAAAGGCAGAAACAAAAAGCTTCTGGACATTTTCTGCAGCAAAAGACCATACTACAAATAGAAAGAAGAAAGACTTTGTTCCTTAGTTTGCAATCTGTTTAAGGAATATCTTCGGACACACTCAGTTTTGTACAAGAACTTTAGAAACCTTAATTAATTCAGGAATATTTTCAGTTGGTAATAACAACTTTCTAAATATCTTTACTTACATGATTTGATTATTAGTTTACTATTATTATTTTTACTAATTCAACTGAAGGAAGAAAAAAGAAATCACTGTGATGAAAAACCACTGCATGAAAATAGTTGAGAAAGTGAACAGTTCTTTCTCACACAAAAAAAGGAAAAATAAGTTTACTTCTTGAGAAAATGTATTGTAAGTTGTAATGGAAATATGATTGCCAATCAGGCTGACTGAAACTCTAAGAACGATCACTGAAAGATTTTAAGAAGAACTCAGTGAAAGACATTTACAAACTACACATGGTTGGAATACACAAAAATAAAGAACTATTGGGGAGGCAACCAAAAACCTACCAGTGAAGATGCAATTCTTATCAGGATGGGAGGGTGTCACACAAGTACAAAGCAAAGTAAGTAAGCAAAACTCACTTACCATCCATTAGTAAATTTATCCCCGAATTAATAAATAAAGAAGTGACTGAATTTGGGTGATTATGGAACACAACATCTCTGCTTACTCAATTCACAACTAAAAAAGAAAATATTGACTATATTGTCAATGTAACCACCGAGAAAAAATGGACAAAGGACTATTTCTAATGATTGAATATTTTCAGATATTATATTGGAAGCTCTCAAAGGCACCAGACACCATTATTTCTAGTAATTAATTAGAAAGAATAAGGGACCAATGATTTGTTGGTTTTAATTTTTCAGAAAAAGTAGCATGCACATCTCTGTTTTGGTGAGATTTTTATATGCATTATAAATAATTTCACTGAGTTCTATAACATCATGCCATAAAATAATCTGAGCATTCTTTTTATTGACCTCTTAAATAGTTTGAACACTTTTGATAACTCTGTTTCACTCTACTTTCAGGGTCTACTGTGGTTTTGGGTCCTATATCACATTCATAAATTGCGTAACTGCTATGGCTTCTGTATGGAATACACTTGATTGTTTTACATGAGGTCTGTAAACTACGTTTCTTTCTTTTTCCTCAAGTTCATAGCATGTTTTTGCAATCTTTCCTTTTTGTTTTAGGTATTCAGACCAGGTTTTTCTTTACTGTTGTATTTTCTAAGGTATTTCTAGGTGTTTCTGTAAGCTGTACAGTTGCATGTCTTTCTTATATTTTTTTCCACTGACTGTAATAATATTTTTCTTCATATTCTTTATATTCCTTTATTTATGTTCAATGCTATGTGCCTCGATAAGAAAGATAACTTCCAAAGGAAGGAAGCTTCAGTGGCATCTGGGCCTGTCATTGGGCACCCATGAAATAAGCTTGACTCCATCTTCTTTGAACCCTCCCTTCAGATATTTACATACACCAATGAGACACTCCCTGAACCATCTCTTCTCTAGCCTAAATACTCCCAGTAGAAGAAATGTACTAGATAAATAAATAGTATGGGCAGGAAGAGGAATATGAAATTATTATCGTCTAATAAAACAACAGCACAGCATGAACTTGAGAAATATTAAAAGCAAGCAGTGATTTAGAGACTTTTGCGAAACTGCCATAATACGTTATGGATTTAAGAAGTACAAACAGCTTTAAAAGCCTAACTGTACAGAAATTCATGATTTTAAAGCCTAAAACTTAGCTTGCAGAGTATCTGTACCAGCTAGAAATTACACAGGAGTTTAAAATATCTATGTAAAAAATTATCCAGATATAAATAGGTGAAGTTTGATGTTGCCCATGAACACTTCACTAGAAAATGTCTTAGTCTTTGTTATGGCTACATGATTAGATTGATGAAGCTTAGCATACACTTAGTGGATGTTGGAAGTAAAGTCAAGGTAGCAAGTGGAAAAATAATGAGAGGAGGGATGAATATTGAGCTAATGGTTAGTGTATATACTTAACTAAACTGTGTTACAAATCAAATGTAGGACGAGTATTTTGATTAACTACAGGAAGCGAACTCTACAAGAACTCTATGATTCTCATCACCTATGGGTGGATGAGCCAGATACAAAGCAAGATTGTTTTTTCAGAGCAATTGTTCATGTCACTGTGATCCTGCCGGTCTTGGTTGTGGTAATGTATTTTTTCAGTAACATCAGCCCTTTTACTGGACAATCTCTCAAAATTAAAAAACTTATCATCCTGGTTGGAAGTTACAAACTAGACATATGGTGCAGATAAATCTCCAGCTCTGGAAACTTCTCACTGATATTGGCTGGAAGTGGAAGGGAACACCACAAAGAAAATAATCCCATTCTCAATAAAGCATTAGTTAAGTGGCTGCATTTTTGACCACTGTCTGAGATAAAACATACAGTACTAAGCTAAAAGAAACATGAGCTTAGTTATGTATTTCTTTTATTCTTGCACTATATACTCTTGTCTATGACACACTTTAATTCTTATACAAATGCTCAATTTTTTTTTCCAACAACAAATATTAAATTTAATAAATACTCTCATAAGCAGAAAAATATTTAACAGATCAGCCATAGAATAGGGTGTTTTAAAGACTGCCTAGAATATCATGTTTATTGCTGACCATGTATGGCAAAGCTAAATTGTTTGATAAGTAGAAAGTGTAAATCTCCACAAGCTTTCAGTATGCCAAAACTTTAACACTCCAATCCAAAAGTAAACTTGAAATGACCAATTATTGCTTGAAAAGAAGACCCTATCAAATATTGGAAGGTAAGGAAGAAGAAAGAAAAACTTCAAATTTTTCAGAACCTCTAGCAAAATATAATACTAATTTCTAAGAAGATATACTAGCATGTGAATAAAGCTCTATTAAGAACAAGGCCTGCTGTTCTACCCACTTATGCTAGGACTGAAATTGGTCCACAGTAATTAATTCGAACTAAGTAGAGTATGTACAGTATGTGGTTCAGGTATTGACCCATAGCACTCCCGGGTTCCTCTGAGAATGGTCGGTCTAGTGGTTCCAGCGCTGATGTGTGAAATGTTATAACAAACCAGAAATCGATGCAGAGTGCACAGTAAACAGACACAGTCAATGAGCTATTCATTACCTTTTTTCAACCTTCAGTATAATTGGCATGTGGTCAATTTATAAACTGTAATCAACTGAGGCTTTCTTTAATCTCTTACATAGAACGAGCAAAAATCATCATGTTTTATGTAGTCTCAAGAACACGAAACTGGAGAGGTAAGTAATTAGACACCCAAATGCATCCTCCATCAAAAAAAACCCAAACAAATAAAACAAAAACAAAAAAACACATCTGATCTCTAACAGAAGCTTTTTAGTAAACATCTCAGTACTGTACCCAGCAAAGCCAGTTTTTGTGTGTGGTACTTTTATTAGATTTTTTTTCTGATCGATAGTTAAAACCTAAATCCCAGATACATTTTTTTTAATAAATTGTTGCCTTCAGGACAGATATTTTTCCTACCAAAAGAGGGTACAGAGGAAGCACATAATTAATGTTTATCCTCATTTACTTACTGATAGAAACCTTTTTTATCATAAAACTGAGGAAAGTTGGTAAATGACAAAGTTAACCTTTTCATTTCAAATTAAAACCAAAAACTAAACCCCAAAATCACATTATGTGATATTAAATGCTTGGATAGCTCCCAAAAAGAATCAGACCCTAAACAATGACTGCCTTCAGTAAAGAGCAGCAATGTAGGATTAATTTCAAAATCCTAAATATAAAGAACAAGGAGCAAAATAAGGAGGCTTGTACTAGAAAATTTAGAGGAAATCTATTTGTTTTACCATTCACCTATTACTTCTTTCCCATAAGCAGATGGATTATAGGCATCTACACAACTTGTCCTTCCCTTTTTTTCAGTTTGGTTCAGTTCACCACGCTTGGCTTCCAGAATGTCTAGGTAAGTTTTCAGTTACGGAGTCCTATACACAACCCCTTTTTCCCCCTTCAGTGAACTTTTGAGTTCTGCATGGTCAGCAGATGTGAAAGATTTAAGTATCTTACAACACAGTTCATCTAAGGGAATGTTTACACAGTTTTTCTAGCGTATTCATTCATACACTGTGCCAAAGGAAACCACGGAGTGTTATCACATTGCAGAGCCTAAGATATCATACTTCATTTCATTGCTGGGTTAATTGCAGCCATCTGGTTTCATGGCTCAGTGCACAAGCAGAATGGACTTCCCTCTGCCTGAAAAATTAGACAAGTGAAGTTGAAAATATCTATGTGGGCATTCCCTTAAAGTGACAGCTTCTCCCCATGAAAGCTCAAGGGTAAGAGTGAAATAGAGGAAATTAAATGCTGTGAAAGGTAAGCCAAAGAAGGCTGAGCAACTTACACACAAACAAACCCATTAAGATCATATCTGAATTACAAAGATAAAATATATATATACTTGAAACCTATCTATCTCTGTGCAGGTTGAGTAGATGACTATTTCTTTTGTTATTTGAGTTGAATACCATGTCAATTTGCTCTGATACTGTATTACGGATAACTATAGCCTAGCACGGTTAGACTAATCAGAAAAGAAACATGATGGGAGATAAGAGTTACCTAAGCCATAGTGTATGTACAGTAGCTCTAAAGTAAAGTTTAGAAAAACCAACTGTGTACACAGCTACTCTCAAACTTTAACTACATGACTTGTATACCTACACAAAGTTAATAATCAATACTTTATTAAAAAAAATTAAATTACTTCAGCTACTGCTGACATCACTTCCAAGTAAATGTATGATGTACCAATGCTACATTGATGAAGACTGTTAACTATGTTATAAAACACAGATCTAACTTAATTATTGACTGTTAGATTTGGAAAATTCATTGATTACATTGTTATATTAAGTTAATGAAGGAAGTAATTTGCCTGTTATAGTCATTCACTGCATGGTTACCTAGTTGCCTATCAGTCCTGGTAATTGTTACTAGCTGTCTAATTTCTAAGAAATAAAGGAATTAGCTGTACTTCTAGGTTATGCAAACTGCAAATTAACATGTTTCTTATAAATAAATACATAACACATTTTCTATTACAGCTTTATTAGTGCTTTGAGCAATATTTAGTTCAGCAGCTCTTAAGCAGGAAATAAAAAGAGCACTAAACGGTGGAACATCTTCTCTCAAAAAGATTTAGGATTCGACTATGACATGAGTCTTGCTGAATCAGCCAAGGAAGTATTTTTTCCCTAGAGAATTTACTCAACCGAACTGTTACTTTCTGAAAGCAATTGGAAGAGCTGAATATAATTTCTTTCTTTGCTAGTGTCTTCAGTAAAAATCAAAAGAGATACACATTTTTTATACTTTTTTTTTTCTTTTGAGTGACTTGGAGAAAAAACATGTCAGAGACCCCACAGAAAATTCCCTTTCAAGGAAGGGTTCACTGAGTTAAGGACTGGCTGGATGGCCAGATCCAGAAACAGAAAATTTGAAAAAACACAGTTTTGATGTAGCACACATATGCTCTAGGAACAGTTGCACACATGGACTGATACTGACATGGTACTACCTGTCTTTAGAAGAATCAGATGGCTATTGATTATTATTCTGACTAGCCAGACACAGCGTTTTTGGAGAATACTGTGTAGCTACTGTAAAAAGACCTGTTTTTCACGGGATATATTAATGATATGACTCCATCACAGCTTCCATATTTATTCATTTACCCTTTTTTTCAAGGAAGCATGAGTTTATCCTACATTTCAATCTAATAGTTTTGTGGAAATTATATCAAAATTATTTAAACAACTGAAAAATACGAATTATCAAACTTAGGGATGAAACTTGATCCTTATTTGATAATATCAATTTACAGGACAAGGCATTTAAAAATAGAAGAATTGCTTGTTCAAATAGGATGTTTACAATCAGGTTATCTGACTAGGTCTCCATTAATGCTGATTCTATCACTATCACAAACCTTTTAGACAACAAGAAGAAAACAGAAAAAAAGAAACGTTAATTATACAAATGCTACATGGATAAACCTTCTGCCAGAGCAAAAACAAATAGCGTAAACTTAAATTTAAAAGTTTGGACACAAAAGATAATAGTACCTCCTGAAGGTCCACCTCACTATTACAAAGTGATGACAAGATAAAGAGAATAAGACAATATTAGATCTCTGTTCAGTTTCCCCACAACAGATAGCCTTGTAAGCCAGTAAATATGGTGTCACCATCCCTTGCAACAAGCCACAGGTTTTGCATTATGAGAACAATTGATGTTTCCAAAACAATCACAATTAAAGTTATAAAATTCTAATTACTCCTATAACCAACTCTCTTCCCTTTCTCTGCCTCTCCAAGCCACCAGCCTCAGGACCAAGAAAAGCAGTGGAGGCCTGAGCACAACACAGAGATACTGGACGGATACCAGAAAATAGTTTAAAATGGCATTACCAAGAATAAGCTGTAAAAACTGAGTAATTTGTATTATAAGAATCTAGAATCTCTGTAAATGGGCTAATAATTCTCTGTTTAGATTGTTAAAGACTGCAATTAGACTATAAACTCCTGGTTTCACATGTGAAGCTCACTTCTTTGAGTCATGACAACTCTGCAAATTGTATCACAACTGCTTCTAGGATGTAATTTGGATGCAAAAACTTGGTAACTTTTCAGGAAAAAACTGTTCAATTTACATAGCTGAAATCAGGATCTAATCAGCTTTCTGATTTATTAATGGGAAATAATAAACTAACAATCAAATGAATTTTGCATTCATTATTAACACTAAAACAGACACAGTACAATACTAGACATAAAATGCTGAGAAACCCCTTCTTAATTTCTAAACATCTTCTCTACCCAATCCCACAAAGGGCACTCACACCCACAGAATTATGGGAACATAGATAGCATATGGATTACAAGCACAACATTGTCCCCTGGGAGGGCAGGTTACCCTACTGACACAAACCTTATGTGAGAGAGAGAAGAGCTCTAGCTTTGTGTGAAGCTGTGCCTCTCCCCACAGGTTGCTAATCCATATTTCAGTGCAAAAGCACGCACAGAGGACACATAAACACACTCGAGGTGTGAGTCCCTACTTGTCTCATCTCAAGTGTCATGATGGAAGAGTTGCAGCAGGAAGGAGGTTCAACCGTCACTGTTCCACTGCAAGGTATCTCCCTGCATGCCAAAGGTTTTCTTTTTACGTATTTCTTTTAAAGCTGACTCCTTTATTTTAGAAATCTCTTCAGAGTTCCCTGGTTAGCCTTTAAACAAACACCCCCTCAGACATTTTCGGGTGTTCCCCTTCACACGTACCCTTCAACACCCACACCCTTGTCTTAACATCTGTTGTCGTCAAGGGTGGGCTATGCTGGCATCCCTACAGCAATAGATTAGTGGATGGTGTAGGCAATTAAAGACTTAAAATTTAGTGCAGAAAGAAAGTGAAAAGAACTCAAGTACATACAGAAGAGGTCACAGGAAAAGTAGTGATAGAGACAGTATCAGAGGAGTTTAACAGAGATGTAGAAAGACCAAGTAGGAGACTACCAAGCTAAAAAGTATCAGATACATCAGAGACTGAAGCAACAAAGGAGACCTAAGAAAAGACTGACCAATACTGTTGAATGATACATTTTATTGTACATTACTTTGGGAGTCTTAATTACTCTAAGTAACTCAACGTCCTGTTGAAGTCTAGTTAAATGGAATGCCTTTTGGTAGATTCTGCATTTGTTTTGAGGATGAAATTATGTTAACACCATAAGAAACAGTCTCTTTGTGCTCAGAATTTACTCAGCCTACTTGTCCTTGTGCAAGAGATACTTTATAAAGGTAAGATCAAGTTTTATTAACCATTATCTGAGACTGCTATAACTATTAATTTTATTTCTTAGAAGGACCATTGATTCTGAAAGGAACAATGACCAGTATTACGATTACCACAGAAAAGACTCAGTTACAAGGAGTGTAATAAACTAAGAAAACTGAATCATAAACTTAAGCTGAGGTATTCACACATAAATCACATTTTGTTTATATTCTTTCTAATGAAGTTGGCTGATGATGGCCTTCTTCACAAACTTAAAGACATTCAGAAATTTAAACTATTCAATGCTACTAGTTTTGAACTGGAGAATCTTCAGTAGAGCTGGATAAATAATGAATTCTTTCACAAAATGTTACTATTTGGGTTTTTGATTCAGGTGCTTTGAATTCCTGTTGAATTTCTTTGAAAAGCTTGATGTGGATATAAAACAGTTTTCTGAAGTATAAAAAGATAATCATTATGTTGGCCCTACTTTCAGTTTGAAATTTTGTCTAAGGTACAGATAAAATACATTTTTTTCACAGAAAAATACTTTCTGACAAACATCTATATCAAAGTTCTGTAAAACATTTCAGAAGAATGAAATAATGCAAGCCATAACTTCACAATGAAGTCATGTCAACAGACTTTCAAAAGTAAATTAGAATACAGTTATGCTCTTTGACGGCAAAAATGCAACTGCCGTGAAACAAAACAAAACTTCTGTTGTGAGATCACCATATATCCAAAAGCATGAGCCTGGAAGATCTGCTGAAGATCTGAATTCATATCAGACAGAAGAAATAATTACATATATCTTTCAAGACCAAAGATGTGGTTCTACAGAATTCATTGCTCTCTGCTACGGTAATATATTCATCCAGCATACACAGCACATAAAAAATGAGTGTAACCATGCTTAATACATAGAATCCAGAAATTAAAGTGGTTAATCAGAGATTTAAACAATGGGGAACTACGTACTTGAGACAATACTTCTTCAGAAATTCTGTTCTTCAGGTTCATGACTTAAATGATTCATTAGGTTTCCTTCATTTTCTTAGACAGAAAATAATATAATGCATTTTATTTGTACATATTATCAAGCAGCTTAATTTAAGCAGCATGATCGATTCCATAAGTAGCTAAACTAGTCTTAAAGGGAAGTTATCTTTCTGTGTCACATCCAAAAAAAAACTCCTAAAACCTTGGTACTAGCATAGGCATATTAAAATGGGCTAGCAATATGAATCTAGGTGCATATATATTCAAGGCATAATCCTTTAAAAATTTATTAGAAGGTCTAAAATTATTTTAATTTTATGAAGCTGGATAAAGTCCACATTATCTTCCCCACTGAATAGTATTAAAAATAGCTATCATCTCTTAGCATTGATTTTAAGTTGCAAACATACATTCAGTCTGAAATGAAATATTGCCTTATAACCACAATGTAGAACTTGAGAATTCATTTTATTGGTTTTCCAGTTTAATTCCAAACACTTTTTTATTTTCACACATATGTGTGTATATATGTGTGTGTGTATAGATGGATGGATGGGTATGTGCTGGTTTCAGCTTTAAGAAATTTGTCTTTACATAGTGACTTAAAATAATAGAAACTGAGAATTCTACATAAATAAATGATAAATTTATCCAAAACAGCCAGAAGCAGTTTGACAGACTAGATAGTCTGTAACTATATTATTTTCATAGCAAATGCCAGACAGACATCTGGGTACAAGATGTTCTTGAAGACGTCAAAAAACAGACGACAATTTCAAGAAGACAAAGTGCAATATTTTCCCAAGTACCTAAGTGGCTTGCAAACTACTGGCCCTAGAATCTGACCCTGTACTGCAACCTGGAGGTCATTATCTATACATGCCTGCATGCTACAGCAGAAACTGTGGCCACTTATGAACTACCTTGATAAGCACCCTGTATGCAACTTTTTGCCTTCAGTGAGGTGGCAAGTTGCACAGAGTTTCAGCCAATGTTGAAGCTGACAGGCATTGCTAAAGGTATGATGGCTTTTGAGAAAAATACCACACAGGCTTAAGTAACACAAGTAAGGTTCCAGGCAGAAGGCTCAACTCCCCAGATACAGATGGCGAGCAGAAAAACTGAGGGGGTGTGACTGGCATACACCCTCTGAGTACACTCTAGGTGCATACATACTTCAGAAATAAATGTTCTGATTAGTGTGAAGAGGAAAAACTGAGAACTTTTGCTCGGATACCCCAGACTTTAATCAGATAAGAATTTTATGCAGAAATCACATAAGTTACATAAGTTTCAAACAAAGTTCAGTCTAGGTATCTGAGACAGAAAAGACAGCTCACCCAAGATGATAGAAAGTTTAATTCTATGCACTAATGACAAAGGAATGCCTCTGAACTCCTAGAAGCCTAACTTAAAGGCTCATTTTTTCATAATGTAACTCATTATATTATGTCTTATATTTTCTTCTGTTCTCAATCACAGAATCAAAGAATCAAAGATGGTTTGGGCTGGAGGGGACCTTGAAGATCCTCTAGTTCCAACCTACCTGCTATGGGCAGGGACACCTTGACTAGACCAGGTTGTTCAATGCCTCTCCAGCCTGGCTTTGAACACTTTCAGGTATGGGGCATCCACTTTTCTGAGCAACTTGTTCCAGTGCCTCACTAACCTGACAGTTTAGAATTTCTTCCTAATATCTAATTCAAACCTTTCTAATTCTAAACTTCTTTCAGTTTAAAGCCATTCTCCTTTGTCCTATCATAGAATCATAGAATTATTGAGATTGCAAAAGACCCACAAGATCATCTAGTTCAACCTTGTGAACTGAATCATAGAACCAGATGTCATGTCCAGTCATTTCTTGAACACCTCCAGGGATGGTGACTCCACCGCCTCCCTGGGCAGCCCGTTCCAGTGCTTGACCATTCTTTCCGTGAAGAAATTCCTCCTGATGTCCAACCTGAACCTCTGCTGGTGCAGCTTGAGGCTATTGTGTCTTATCCTGTCCCTTGTTGCCCGTGAGAAGAGGCCAAACCCCACATTGCTACACCCTCCTTTCAGGCAGTTGTAGAGAGCAATAAGGTCTCCACTGATTCTCCTTTTCTCCAGGCTAAACAACCCCAGCTCCCTCGGCTGCTCCTCTTAGGATTTACTCTCCAGACCCTTCACCAGTTTTGCTGCCTTTATCTGGACATGCTCCAGCACCTCAGTGTCTTTCCTGAAATGAGGAGCTGGACACAGTACTCAGGTTGAGGCCTCACCAGTACCGAGTACAGAGGGACAATCACTTCCACAGTATTTTTGACACAGGCCAGGATGCAATTGGCCCTCCTGGCCACATGCTGGCTCATGTTCAGCCAGCCATCCACCAGCACCCCTAGGTGCTTTTCCACTCAGCCGCTTTCCAGACACTCTTCCCCCAGAGCAGAGGTAGATGGAATGAACAGGCAACTGAACAGGAAAAGAGTAGAACATGAATAGGTGCATTGAAAGGATTTTTGCATTGTGAGATTAGATTTTCTCAGTAATTACAACTGCAACTAAAATCATGCTTTGAATAGAAAGTGCTATAAAAATATCAATTACTGAAAAAAAAAAAAATAAAGATGTCTTAATCCTGGAAAGATAAACTTTCAAAGTGAATGGACACTTGCTAATTTGTATTGCAATGCCTTTAAACCTCACACGTAATTTGGAAATATTACCACTGTGAAATAATTAATTGAATCTGAACCATTCTGATTCTGTGATAAAGGCATATTAAACCTCTCTGTTTGCAAATTCTGTTTTATTCAAGAGAAGATCTTATAAAGTGAGCATTACATGAAACTTCGAACTTTACATTCCCTGAGGACCAAAAAGATAAATGTTGAAAAATCATGTGAACATACATATTATTTCTGCCCCTCACAAATTCACACCTTCATAGCTGAGGCACTATTTCTGACGAATTACCTTTAACAACTGCTGGAGTTAATCAAGGTACTCTGTTTTCTTCAGCACTGAAATGCTCAGTCACAGCCTCAGCTGTTGAGATGACCTCAGATTGCTATGGATGCCAGCTCTCACTCGAGTTTCTGTGGTCTGCATGTCTCTCCCAAACACCCACTAAGTAGAGAATCTCCTATAGGGATAGATACTTTCCTAACAGAGTAACATGTAAAAAAGCTGAGCCACAGTGGCTACAACAGTTTCAATATTAGTATTTTCTGGTTTTGCAGTGCTTGACTTGAAGGTTTGATGTTCTTTTAACTTTTCCTGGTTTTTTTCTCTAATAAGTTATTTGTGTCACAAAGACCAAAGCATTATCTATAAATTATCCACCAGAGTTGTGTAATGATTTGCATGATAATTGTACACAGCAAATTACAAATATAGCACTATAAATTATTTAATTGATGAATGTGTAATATGTCTTGATACCGTAACATTTTAAGAAATTCACAAAATTGACACAAAAACAAACCTAACTGAAGTTGGCACATCTGGCTAAGTAAACTATTTAAAAACATATTTATATCACACAAAAAAGAATACTTGTAATAATTTCAGACTCTTTAGAATAATCCGCACGTTTTTGTTTGTGGTTTTTCACGTATTAAATTAAAAAGTTTCTTCACCATAAATTATATGCTTTTGACACAGTATCTTGGAAGTGTGAATTCAGTTCTAAAGTTTTTCTGCTTTCCATTGGAATAGGCTTTATATTTCAAAATCTCAGATTTCAAAACCATAGGCACATTTTCACTCTGTTTACCTAATGCAGTAGCACAAAAATTAACACTTAACTGTGATGTAAAAAAAAAACCCCAAACCTGCTTTGGTTTCTACCACATAACTTTCTGCAGGCATCTGGGTGGAAGTTGAGTTACCAGAAATGTATCAGGAACATGATTCCTTTCATTGTCACATCTATACTTTACAAATGAATATACACTTTCAGAGCAATGCAGATGTTAAGGAATTTTTACAACAAAATAAACATTATAAAAATTAAGCACCATTAAGCAGTTGACTGATCTTTTAGTTCTCACCTGACAATTCTTTTTATCACTACAAGTGGTTAGAAGTAGAACAGAACAGATCTAGAGCAACTACTCTGTAAGTCAGACAAAGAAATGGCTTGAGCTGGAATAAAGCACATACACGACTGAAGATCCTGTGGTATTTTATATAACATTTTAATAGTTGCATCAGTGAAGAGAAGAAAATTAAGTTCAAATGTCCCAGTGGTTCTCTAATGACTAAAACTCACAAAATATCCTTGCTAAAATACACACTGCACATGATTTAAAGTTTTGAATCTCAGGATGGATAAGTATTATTCATTGCCTTCCTGAGGTAGATCTTTATATACTGTACATTCTAGTGACATTTTAGAGCCAGAATTTTCTAAAACAAGTGTAAGAAAATTCACTAGAGTGCTATGTTCTGATTAAAGTAATTAAAGGGACATAGTGATAAAGTCACCTACATGGCAACACAAAACCTAGAAATTACCATATTTTTAATGCAGCCTCCCACTCATAGCTGAAATAGAATGCTTCACTGCTAACTCAAGAAAGAAAATAAGGTTCAATATTTTTAATTCAAATCATATTCTTAGCTCAAAATTTAATATACAGATAGAGTTCCTACTTAATAAAATCTGAAGTCTAGTGATCTCTTTCCAGTAAATGCAACATCGGGTACCGGAAAAAAAAACAGCACCCTTGTCACAGTAAGATTTCAAAGATAATTTCCCAAACAGTTTCAAAAGACTGGCAAGGTCAAACCTGAGCCGCTCAAATTGTCCCAAGACTCCTGAGCAAATTTCTGTGTTTTCCAGGAGAAGGAAAAAACCCTATTGCACACAGTCATAACTGTCAACTGTTTTCAATTTCGAGAGAGTCCTCTAGTATCAGCACTGAACTACTGGCTTTTGAGAACTGAATTATCTATATGTGATACTAGAACACAATGGTAGCCCAAGTCATATGCAAGACACAAATACATTGAAGAAAAGAAATATAATGAAGTCCTGGTCCCTGCACACTACGGAGCACTTCCAAATCTTTTACAAAAACATTTCAACTCTTTCACAGCATTAGCTACCTGAACAAATGAATGATCAGTGACATGAGTTTTATTAGTAGTTGCCCATGAGTGGGAAAATGATTACCACTGATCTCTACAGTCATCTCCTCACTGGCACAGTTTGTAGTAGTAAAGATTTAATAAGTACTATTATTTCTTTTATTACTTTCTGTGTTCAGGGCATATACAGTGCATTTGGTAGTTGGGGTTTTAATTTCTGAGAAAATGCCATGCAACACGAAAGCAACCAGTGTCAACAGAAGTGAAAAAATAAAGCCATATAAAAGGTTAAGTAATGTAAAAATTCAAATGCTATACAGTTCAATTTCATTAACTAAATTTGGAGTACGGTTTTTGCATTTAATTTCCCTGTTTCTCTGTTCTCTACTTGTGAAATAGACTATCCTTTAGCCTCATAAGTAATGAGCTTATTAATGTTTATGTTTATTACAGAGTTTTCAACATTCATGAAGTACTCTAGCACTTGCATGACAACAGCCACACTTCCCCTATTAAGGAATTAACCATTTTGTATTGAGAGCATTCTTTACATAATATGCAATAAATATGACATGTTGAAACAGTGTAAGCAGTGAAGAAAAGCAAAAACTGAATAATGAATACTTTTTTCTGAAGTAGTCATTTTAATTTTATACATAAATAGAGTTCTGTGCCTGTTAAAAAAAAAAAGAAAAAAAAAGAGGGATTGCCTTTAAAAACTGCTCTAATGCACATGCACAGGGAGCTGAAATAAGGGTATTTATAAGTTCAATTCTAACAATTTCTCAGCCTGGCTAAACTTATTTTAATAAAGCTGTTTATATAGAGGATAGTAATATTTCTGAAGGCGTCTTTGATGAGCAGGCAGCACATTCTAACTGTCAGAACAAGCAGTGGTAAACCTTGGCAGAAACTGTTTCAGATTATGCTAAAATTAACAAAGCCTCATGTTACTCAGCTGTACAATATTGCCCACTAGGGAAAGAATGCCTTTAGAAATCTCTGTGTGAATCATATAATCATGGCTGTCCCTTAGTGAATCCAATAATTTCTTACAATATTTACAGAAGAAAGTATCTAACATATCACATAATGCCAGTCATCAATAAATACTAATTTTCTTCACATTAATCATTAAAAGAAGCAGTATGAATGCTGCTAAAAATATCAACATTAATCAGAGAAAACAAATTTTTAAAAGCTTGTAGGGGAAGCGGTCTCCTCCAAGGTCTAAACGAAAAAAAATTCTGACTTTTGGAATGGAAACAGATCTCTCTCTTGCATAGCTGTTGTATTCTCCAGAGATAAATGGCCTACAAATGTGGAATCCTACAGCAGAAAAAGCAGAAACCTAAATTTTCTTACCTCAGCTCATAAATTATAATGTTGCCTTTTCATTGCTTCTCATACTGTATTTTACTGCTGTCAGTGGTCTTTCAACACTCTGGTTTTATAAATTCTAGAATTATTGTCAAAACTATCTTTGTGGAAAAAAACACAAACGGACCAAAACTTGGCCTTTAGTAAGAAGAGCATTTTGATTGTTCAGATCAGTAACAGTAATTAAGAACACTGATCCACTCGGAGTCTAAAATGTGGATGAAACACTGAATATTCTATCCTAAGGTCTACCTAATGGATTTGTTTCAGAGTCCCATTTCCTCAGATTCTTCATCCTGTGTGAGCTGATCCTGTGGGACTGAACTACTAAGGCCATGACAGGATGAATATTCAGTCCAATCAATATGGACGTACTGACTGGGTTTTGTATGCATGTGAGTAACACCGCTTAAGAACAACATGTAATTGAAATAAATAGATCCTTACTCAAGAGCAACACATATCCTACATCTATTTCTGAAAAAGGTGTAAGATATATGTATCTGTCTATATTTCCTAACACAGCAATTTTCCCACAAATGACAAATATTTGGTATTTCTTCTTTGAACAATTTTTAAAATTATAACTTGGAAAGGACTATGCAAGTTTCACAGTGAAAATAAGGATAAGGTTTTACTGCAAAATATTATTTTCTAAGGACTCCATGTAAATTAACTATATCCTTATTACCACCACTAACAAACGACAAGAGGTTTAATTATAAATGAGCGTACAGAGCAGAATTAACCTAGTATTTAACTATATTCCAATGAATAAGTAATAAAAAATAGAAGTCTGCCTTTTCTTCCTATTATTGTTAAAACACACATTTTCTTTCTCTTCTCTTAGCCATGATCACACTAACACCTTACATATTGTAGTTACAGTGGTAAGGAGCTTTATTTCAAACAAGTGCTAGGAGCTATTTAGGATTTATTTGGCTAGGCACTCCCAAACCTCTCTAATAGAACAGTATATAAGCCCCAATTCTCTGACAAAGGAGTCAGTGAACTCCAAATAAACTTCCTTAATTATAATCTTCTAACCACAGTACAAGAACATTATCAACTAACACTGAGAACAAAGAGTGTTTTACAAGCTATAGAATTATACTAATTGAATAGCTGTAAAATAAAAAGACCTTAATCCCTTAGATATAGCAAGATAATTTGATCTTTCTCATAATATTGTATTCCACACCTCTTTACACTTTTATAGACAAAGCTTTTATTAACCTAATTATGTAAAATTCCATAGAATAAAAATTCAAATATTTTATTCACTGTTTCATTGATCTTATTAATTATTTTATATAAACATTTATGAATATGTATATGCACTTCCTGCTTTTACATTAAACTGTATTCCTTCAGTAGTTCTAACATTTAGTAAACTTTTCAAAGATTATGTGAATCGTAATTTACTCTTATGCCATCACTTCAACTCTGCTGCTAATCATAAAGGTATTTTTATTTAATTATTTATTCTTTGCTATTATCTATGTGTGAGCTATTTTGTCTTAATGCAATCCTATGAGATTAAAAATGAAATCAAATTCCATATTGGTAGCAAAAAATATTTTATACTTCTTATCAATCTAACCAAAAAGATGCAACATACTAACATTTTGACAAAATATTTTTATTTGCAATGAAATAAAACTATCAAATATGAAAATAAGAACCATCGTTTAAAAGCAGACTTAAAGAAATCTGGATAATTCAACAGCTATAATCTTAGTTTTATGATATACACCATATAAGTATATAAGCTCTACAGTCACATGTCTTAAGTACAGGGTGAATTATCTAATACACAGAGGTAAAATTCAGATACTCAAAAACAGCTGGAGGGATTTGGCGAGGGATTGAATAATAACAAAATCACATATCAAATTCTCCCTCTAGTGTTTTTTGTGATTCCTACTGTTAGCAACAGAATCTAGCAGCGTTTCTGAAACATGTATTAATTTTATGCAGTACTTAACTGTATGCTTAGAGATAAGCTCATATTTAAGTGTTTTAGTCAGTGAAATCAAGGGTAAAGAAAAATTAAAAGTGCTTTTTCAGAAGGAAGAAACTAAAACTAAAAAGCTAACTAAAACTGTACTGTAAAATCATTTTACAATGACAATCATGGAAAATTAATTCCCCATAAATTGCATCATCTCTCAGACCCATGTGTGGATTCTTTGGTATTCCACAGTGTCTGAAATTACGGTGCGTATCTAACTTCAAAGAGCCGAAGACATTGGATTTCTTTGTTTCATTGACATCAGTAAAAAAGGAACTATGGCCAAGTGACTGCTCAGATTTTGGCTAACGCAGCTCATGCTGACAAATGCTGGAAGCAGTGCCATTAGGTCAAACTGAGAGTACCATGTAGGCAGGACAGGTGGCCTGAAAGAGCTAAAAAGCCATAATGCAGCCATTATCACCTGCAGATTGCTGTCACCTGCAGCCATCATCTTTGCATATTTATTCTCTGGCAGTTTTCTCAGAATCTTCTAACTTACAGAAATGGTATAGACTGAATTTCAAAGCCAGAAGGTATAAAATATCAACTTCCTCAAAAAAGTTTTTTTCAAGAAGTGGATCTAACAGCAGCTGGACTGCTGAGTATTTCCAGCCTCCCAGTGTGAGGGGGTGCCTGCATTGTGACAAAGGAGGATGAATCAGCACTCTCACTGTTTGCTAGGTAACTAATTTTTCCTCACATGTGCATGAATTAAGAGTTATTTGGTATAAGTTATGAGACCTCATGAATCAAGTGGTGAGTAAGTGAATTCATGGGAGAGACTACTCTGGGCAAAGGGAATTGAGCCACTGTTTGCTCTTGTTGTATTTCTTAATAAGCTCATAAAATAAAGCCTAAATCACAGAGTCCTGTAAATCCATTGTCCTGTAAATTAGAGAGATTCAAACAGACTCTGATACTATGGTCGCAGAACCATGCTCCCAAGCCGGTAAGTTAATAGTATGCACCTCAACAGTGGACAACAGCACGTACAGCTGTACCTATAAAACACTGAAGAATGAGTAAGCTTACTGCAAGGTGCATTAAAGAAACCAGGGGCCAGGTTCAGCAATGGAAAGAATTAAGGGCAGGGGCCCAACAAAACTACAGAGAAAGTGTGCCATGCCTGTCCCACTGGGGATGAACAGTCCACTCATCTACCTTATTTGCTCACCATTAGCTGCTTATACTCATGATGCAGCTTACCAGAATCAGGAGGGCATGTGAAAGACATAACAACAGAAAGATACTGCATATTTTCTATAAATAGTCCACAGGGGCTTACCTGATGCAAAGAACATGCCAGCTGCTAGGAGAACGTGACAAGGAGGCTGCAAGATATGCCAATGACTATATCCACTATGCACACTCTACAGCCAGGAGTACCTATTTAGCCTCTGGCTGAGAAGAATTCTCATCTTTCTCTAATTCCAAAAGCCAACCTCCCTGAACAAAAAGTTCTCTGAGATGTATAAAACCTTCCTGTTGCAGAAAAATTAAATTAGTATTTCAGTGTGCCACTGGAGCAGAGGTATAGAAATTCATCTTAAAGAAATAAGTTTATAAATTGGTAAGGTTTCCACCACCCCCCCAACTTTAGAATAATGATACACAGTGCAGATTTTTCTAGAGAACATTCAAATAGACTCTCATCTTCACAGACCTGAGAAAATAAACTCTCATTCAAGGAACAATGTTAACAGTATTGCTAAATATAGTGGTATTTTTGCTAAGACTAGACCCTTAGAGCCATAATGACACCAAAATAAGCTTTTCTTTAAAAATACTTGCTAGCATGGTTCAAGTGTACCTCTTCCTCTCAACAGCAGAAGGCAAATTAAAATTTCGACAAGCTAAAGATACTCTGTACCTCTCAGACACACAAATACAAATACATATATATATATATAATATACACACACATACCTTTACATTATACACTAAATTTCAAGATTAAAAAAAATTTAGAGTGGACTCACGATTTCGGAGTGTTTCACAGTGGTAATACTGTGTTTTTCTTAGTGTTATTTTCATCTAATTTCTACGATATATTCAGGAAGTACATTTATTTTAGGTACCAACTTTCTTTGAAAAGAGCTTACCAACAGTAATTCTGCCAAGAGTATCTGTTATGTATCCTTTTGTCGTGGTATTCCTTACCACTATAGGTTATAACCTTTCAATATTTAAAAAAAACTACAGACGATAAGCATTGCTGGAGGAAATCTGCCTGTAACATGAAGACACAGAGGTATTTTTAGAGGAACAGTGGCTACTGATGTAAGGTCTTTAAGCACAGAAGAGCAGAGATATAATAATCTTTGAAAAAAGAAATAAATTCAATCAAAGCAGTATCAGATAAACAAGTTTGAGGAGATGGGGAACAGATGATAATACAAAACAGTAATAATGCTATCACATATAAGTTCTAGACCTTTATAATAAACATGATCATTAAAGAATAGAAAGAAACTAATTCTTTGGAAAGAACTCTATACTGCAACTTGTTTTAAATTACTTAGGGAAAGAACTTTACTTGACAGCTGTTTAGAAAATTATGTTAAAATAGTCGCCAACATTTGGGCAATTATAGTGACACTGTGTTGGCAGTGTGAGAAAGGTATAGATATATAAAAGGCTTTATGTCCTGGTTTGGCTGAGATAGTAACACTTTTTGGTAGCTGATACAGAGTTGTGCTTTGGATTAAGTATGAGCATCATGTTGATAACACACATCATAACCCTGTGGATTTTGGTTATTACTAAGCAGTACTTACCTTACATCAAGGATTTTTCAGTGTCGCATGCTCTGCCAGTGAGGAGGCATACAAGAAACTGGGAGGGAGCATAACCAGGACAGCTGATCTAAACTACACAAAAGCATATTCCATACCATAGAATGTCAAGCTCAATATATAAACATGAGGAGTTACCTGAAAAGGGGCTGACTGCAGCTCAGGGACAGGGTGGATATTGGTCAATTGGTGGTGAGCAGTTGCATTGTTTCACTTGTTTTTCTTGGGTTTTATTTTCCTCTTTCCCTGTCCTTTTTTTACTGTTATTATTAGTTTTAGTATTATAATTATTATTATATTTAATTTTGTTTTAATTATTAAACTGTTCTTATTTCAACCAACAAGTTTTATTTTCCTTTCCTTCCTGATTCTCCTGCCCACCACACTGGGATGGGACTGAAAGGGGGAGTGAGCTGTAGTCTGTGCTACTTGATTGCCCACTGGGGTTAAACATAAGTATTTTTGGTGCAAGGGCTGTGGTGGTTTAACCCCCGCTGGCCACCAAGCACACCCAGCTTGCTCATTCCCTGCTGGTGCAATGGGGGAGAGAATTGGAAGGGTAAAAGTGAGAATGCTTGTGGATTGAGATAAAGGCAGTTTAATAGGGAAAGCAAAAGCCAAACACAAGCAAAGCAGAACAAGGAATACCACTTCCCACAGGAAGGCAGGTGTTCAGCCACTTCAAGAAATCTGAGCTCCATCACATGTAACAGCTACCTGAGAAGACAAATACCATCCCTCCAAACAGTCCCTCTTGTCTTCCTTTTTCTTCTCCCAGCTTTATATACCATGCATGACACCATATGGTATGGAATATTCCTTGGGTCAGTTGTTCTGGCTGTGTCTCCTCCCAGGTCCTTGTGCACCTCCAGCCTCCTCACTGCTGGGGTGAAGTGAGAAGCCGAAAAGGCCTTGATACTTTGAAAATGTTGTTCAGCAATAACAAAAACATTTCTCTATTAACCCTGTTTTCAGCACAAATCAAAACACAGCCCCATACTAGCCACTGTGAAGAAAATTAACTCTACCCCAGCCAAAAAGCAGCAAACTTTACAAGTGTGTTATCTTGACAACTGAGTGTATTTCTTGTGAGGAAAAATGGTGCCCTGATGAATTTCCACCACTGTATTCTAAAAAAATACTTTCTGTAATCAATCAAATACTATGCTATGGGATCAGTGGAGGTTAGTGAATCTTCTGTGACAGTTATTATCTGCTTTTCTTCCTTGAAGGGAAAGAGACTATTTTGAATTTGCATAAATGTAACAACTTAAAATTTAGTAAATCTCCCATAATTCCCAGATTACATATGATTGATATTAATAGTGAAGATAGCAAAGGCACAGAACTACTAAAAACTCTCTAAATTGGCATATATAAATCAACAGGCAGCTTTCTTACAAAATACAATCAAATTTAGTTCATCCTGAATGTTTTCATGCCCTTGTACATAAAATGTTCAGTAAGGATATGAATGAAAATAATAACATCTTGTTTTTCTGCTTCTATAAGTTGTTTCCTCACCAAGTGACAGAAATAGCTCTGGACAGAGAAAGCCTCTATAATCCTCTCCCATGTTGCAAATTATGATTCATCAAAACAGAACAATTCAGGCTGTAGTTCATCCCTGTTTCTGGACTTTCACACAGAACAGATTTTTCAATGGTTTTGCTCAGATAAAACAGAAAATCCAGCACTTGCCAAGGCTTTTCAACCTTCCAGTGTGATCATAACAAACACACTTATAATACAAGAATCTTGAGGCTTGCATAAAAATCAAAGTGTATTTCAATGAAGGGATTTTTTTCAGACAAAGTTTTAAGGAAGTTCAGTAATTTATCTTTTGGAATAAACAGAAAAGTTAAAGGAATTCAATGCCATTTTTTCACTTACTTAGGAGAAGTAATTGCTTCTCCTAAGCAATATATGAAGCTACCTTAATTGAAAAAGAATACAATGAAGCTAATTGCAAAGGCTCAAATTTAAAGCAACATAGTGGTTTTGAACAATAAAAGTGATAATAGAATGAAAATGGGAGTGGATTTTTGGAATAAGAATTGAACAATGTAGCTTAAAAAATAGTAAGAATGCACTGAACTTAAAATCCTGTGAGTATCAATCCATGAAGTTAAAAGCTGCATAATATCTTCCATTTCATTAAACAGTAAAAACCACAAACATTTATCTTAATTACAACTTTACAGGTATCTAGTTCTGGTGTTTTAAAGCTTTTCTAAACATGCATAGGGTTTATGTCATCATGATTTTGGTTTTGTCATCTGCTCCAAGAGTTAGGATAACTCTAATTGCCATAGGAGTCTGATTTACATTCACCTAATCAGATATTAATGATGGTGGCACTTTACTTTGTAATAATAGATCTGTAAATCTGTAGAGAACAAACAGAAATCAGATAAATCAAGAATATAAATGAGAAATGATAGCACAATAATCCAGGCAGGCAAACGTTTACTCCATTCACATGGAATATTCTAATGAATATCAGCTTAGCATCCCAACTGTGTGATTTCCTAAATGTTAAGCAAATAGCATGATAGCACATTTGAAATTCTTGTTCCACTTCTCATTAACTTGACAGGGGACCTTTGGTCAGGTAAGGTCAACTAATTTTGGAACTAAACTTAGAATTTTTTATATTTTCAAGTACACATTCTGATCAATTTTTCTCCAAGTTTTTAATATTGTGTCAGCAGAGTTAAACTATGTGAGATTGAATACTCATTTTAAAATATGGAAAAACTTTCAACTTTTGCAATGCAAAATAAATTGCACACAGATCGCTTATTCCTCTATGGTGTAAGTTATTCCACCCATTTCACAATACAAAAATTCAAGAATACTGCTGGTCTATTCTACTCAATATTTTTGAGTAATAGCTGAAAAAAAGTGAAAAACACAAGACTAACATCCTTTATAACATGTAAATCTTACGCTTTGACAAACTATAGAAGCAAAAAAATTTAGAAATGCTTTTATTGATTAACCAATTTGTAAGTGCCTACTAAATTACTACTATGACAAGGTTTTGCATTTATTTGCAAAAATACCCAGGCAAACCCAGTTACGCACTGAGATTCTCATTTCAAAAGAATCTTTTTTTTTTTTCCCCTACCAGATGTGGTGAAAATTGGTTTATATCCTCACTGGACAAGCAAGAAAAGGGGAAAGGGGAGGGACAGATTTACATATTAATATTACAGATTCCATAATCCTATATGGGCAATTTCCAGGGTACACTAGCAATGAAAATCTAAAAAAAAAGAGACAGCCCTAAGGAAATTAATGCAGAAGAAAGAAGAATCATATGGAAAGTAACACAATCAGTTTTTAAGAGAAATAGCAGCTTCAATAATAAGGTAAAAATTCAAATTCTATTCAGTACTGTCTACATTTTTTATAGTGGCTCCAGATAAAAAAAGCAACAGTAATTTTTAATAAACATATAGCAATGCAATTGTGTGTGAATTTTTTACATAAAAAGTATCTTTTTTTGCCCCCAAACATTTTTTTTTTAATGTCCAATATTATATGGGGTTTTTTTCGTTTTTTAGTTACGCCAAATTTGCATGAGATATATTCCAGTTTCTACAGAGTGGAAAAAAAGGTTGGTTTCTAAGCCACAGAACATACTAGGGAGAGAGATAATCAGCACAGAAGTTTCTCTGCCAGGAAACACAACAACAGTTTTTATAGAAGTCTGGTGGAATAATCACATTCATTGTACTGGAGTCATTATTAGAAAGAAGTTTTCAGAGTTGAAACCAAAAATTCTGGTTTTTTAACAGGGTAATCACAACTTTGTTAATTATTACTAGAGACAAAAATGTCAGTCACAACACTTGGGGTAGGTATCACTACGTAGACCCTAAACAGAATAAAAATGCATAGCAATAAACTCAATTGCCTGACGTACATTTTCTTCTCTTAAATTTGTGTAGCTAATTGGCCAAAAACTATTGCTGCCATTAAGCTAAGAAGGAAATTGACTCTGAAACATTTCTTGACTGCTGGAGAGCATCTGGAGTTAGGAAACTGAGGTCAGTTGCCTGGCTACAACAAATACTCTCTTTTGTCTCCTTTAAAATAGCTAATTTTCTGTTTTAAGTATTTTATCCATGATCTGCCAAAACTGACAAACTGTTCTTGGCTAACTAATAATAATAAAAACAAACCATAAAGAACTAGTAAATGACTAAGGAAATTATTTATATATCAAAATGATTACAGAAATTATTGTCATCTTAGACCTTTCCAGGGCAAAATTTGCTACTGTATATGGAAAAAAAACATGAAATCAACATTGTCAAATTCGACTTCTGGTGCACATATGTGGTCATTGTGATTCTAAACTCTGGCTTTGAAGGAAGAGTGTATTAAAAAGAAAATTAAAGGCTCAAAATTCCCTTAAAATGCTTAAAATCAAGGTGGAATTCTATAGCTTTATGATGAAAATTAAGAGAATTACTCACATGTTTTTCTTATCAACCTGACAGAGAGAAGAGCCATAGAATAGGATTCATAGAATGGTTTGGGTAGGAAGGGACCTTTGAAGATCATTAAGTCAAATCCCCCTGCCATAGGCAGGGACATCTTTCTCTAGATCAGGATGCTCAAAGCCCCTTCCAACCTGAACTCTTCCAGGGATGAGGGATCTGCAGCTTCTCCTAGCAACCTAAGAATTTGTGGCTGAAAAGAGACCTTGAAATTATAGAAGTAATTAATCTTCCTTCAGCAGGTGACATCCTCTCAAAAATGGTGAAAATGGACACTGAGAAAGTTATTTGGACATTAGCGTTACTTTTAAGAGGCAAAGGGTCTGAAAACAAAAGACAGGAAAATAACCTGAGGTTTTTCAACAGGATAGGACAGACACCTAGAGCAATCTGATATTAAAAGTTTAGCTACCTTAAGCTATAAAACAACTGGAATTTTGACGACAAGTCTGTAATTCAAAGAAGCCCAGAAGCTCTTCCAAAAATTGCTGAGGCATTTGTTCACTATGTAACAACTCTAACTGAACCTTGAAAAAGCATCACATAAAATTAATGCTAACTGACACATCAAGGATGTTTTTCTGACTCTCTTTTGACAAATAAAATAAGAGAAAATAGCTTGGAGATGGCAGCTGATAACTCAACAGGCCTGTATAGTAGGTGAAAAAATACAAACAATGTTTTAATACTTCTACTTGAAGCTAACAAGTAAAAGATTTAATTACTGAATATTGCATTGATCTAATATTTAAGTCATTAAGGAACTGGAAAAAGCAGTGAGAATGAGTAAAAACTAGATTCCAGATGAAACAAGAAAAGATGAAATATAATATTTAGGAAGCCACACCAGAAGGCTTCCAAGATAAAGGCAGAAACCTTAGCAGTTTGTTTCAGACTTTATAATTTGGAGATGCTTAGAGACTAGAGGAGGAGAAACAAAAGATAATTGTTTTGAAAATAAATGTTCTAACAATACATTTTCTCTAATTAAATTATTTGTAGGATACTTCCAAAAATTTGAATTTTATTCTTGGATTATGTGTTTCACTTAGTAGTTTCATAAAATGAATTTTCTGTTCTTGTCACAGCTTTCTTATCTTACATTGCCATAAAGTGTATTGGAAGTACTGAGAAGCTTTTTTTAAGTAGTTCTGTGAAGAAAGAGTTTATGTTTTTGCAACTATTATTAGTTTTCATTGTAGTCAGGATTCCCTATGTGTCCCATCCGGTTGAATTATGGAGGATTAAGTTAATTCTTGTATCTAAATTACAACATTCAAGTCTAGATGTGTGGATAGCCAGGTGATGACAACACTGGTTGGATACTCAGAATCAAAGGGTGATTCGTGAGTTGAGGTCTGCTCAGAAGCTGGTAATGAGTGGCCTGTTGCAGGTGCCTTCGTAAGACCTGTTCTGCTTCACACCTTTCTAATTACAGGAGAAAATTAGAGGAGGGCCTGGGCAAAAAGCTTGCAGATAACATCAAACTAGGGGGGTAACCACTGTGCTTCAGGGAAAAGCTACCACCCAGAAGGGTGAATAACCAGGCTGGAAGGAAGGGCCTACTATAACACGATGGGATCATCAGGGAGAGAAGTCTCATGAAGATTTCTGAGTCATTTATTTTTTCTCCATAGTCTGGCCTCATGTCCTCTGCATACATCTCTGATGGAGAAATGGGCCCAGTTAGTTTTTAAAAACTTATTTTATTTCACCTGATAGTCTCTATTTATAGAGACATTCTACGTGAATGTTCACACCACAAGGAAAATCCACTCTATCATTTTATTTCCCTGGGAGCAAGAACTCCTATTCCTCCATCGTGTCCTTGCTTTCAACACTTTATAATGAAGATTCCAAAGGCACATAGTTTTCTGTATTATGTGAGTGAAATCCCTCAAAAATGTATCAATAATTTGGAATTATTTACAAGATACAGATAGGAAAAATATAGAACTTGCTATTTTTTAAAAAACAATTGTTATATATACATTAGAGGAATAATATAATGTATCCAAATAATGAGGAAATAAAGGCAAACACTGTATAAAATTACATACAGAGGTGCAGCAGTACACATGTAATGATACAGATGTACTTGAGTAGAACTATTTCACACACCTGATCAATCTGGCTGCCCCCCTCTAGCACGTTTTGTACCCTTGATTGCTCCTGATGACCTTCACCAGTTTTGAATCACTCAAGTTGCAAACACACTGGAACAAATTTGTTTTCCTCGTGTTTCTGAAGCTACTACGCTTATATGCTAAATACAAATAAAATGCTTGACCCATAAAGGAATCGGCAGGAAACCTGAAATGAAGGCATTAGCCAGCATTTCATGCTCCTTAGTGATGCCATTTTAAATATTTTAGAAAGCCTATAAATAATTAAAACCTCACCACAGCAAATTATGTCCTATTATGCAAATAAATAGCCTCCTCCCTGGTTTCATTAAAGATTCTAAAAAACAAGCTGAGCAGTTTAAACATGGCAAAATACTGTAGTGAGGCAAGAAATCTTCCAATACTTTTTTTTCAATTGTTAGTGCCAAGTTTCATGTGGATTTTTACTCTAAAACTTTAATTTGCATGAGCAAATAAACCTTTAATAAACCTTTTGTAAGTGGTGAAAATGCATCATTTAATTATATTTGATTTGTTGTGAAACTATTGTGCCTCATGAATATTTAAGTTAAGCAAACTATAGCAGAAAACATACATTTCTATTTTTTTATAGAAAGCTTTATTTATGTACTACTGTTTCTTTTAAATCTTTATTTGTTCAAGTACACTATATATATTGACAATGTCAAGTTTATAGTGAAAACTTATTAAACATCTGATTTTGGTTTTCCTTTAGAATTTAGGTTTTATTTCAACAGAAACGCAATTCAGCTACATTCCTAGATGCCTATAGCAAGGAGAATTACAGCATTTTAAATACTTTGATGTGAGATTACATTTTTGCAGCAGTATTTTTCCAGAAACCTTGATTTTTCAAATTCACTAAGTTTCTCAAGACCCTTGAAATTACATATTATTGTATACAGAAACATGTACTGACCAAAGTACATAATTAAATAATTAAATAAAATAACAAAAAAATCTAGGAACAAAAAGGAATAAAATATTATTCCCTTACATGTTTTTATCTCTAAATTTGCGTTTCTAATCTCATTATATCCTTAAAATATTGTAGGAAAGATAAACTGCACACATACCAAAATATACAGAGTATTTAAAAATTAAAATGAAGAATCTTGTACATTTAATCAGTTCTAAGCCTTTTAAAATTCTTTATCAATAGGTTAACATGAATTAAGTAGATGTCATCAGAAGGCTGAAAAATGAATTTGTGCATAATTATTAAACTTTAAGGTTCACGAACTGCTACTTAAATGCCAGTTGGTAAGTCCGGTGCGAATAAAATGACAATTTCAGAATTATTTTTCAGTGTAACCCTAAAATTCATTGAATTCAGTTTTGCTCTGAGTAAAACCCACAAATCTGCACCTCCAGTTCTTCAAGTAAGGTTAAAAACATTCATTAACATATAATTTTTTATCATGAAATAAACCTATGTTCAACTATTTCTGTAGTGGTGCTTATTTACTCGCACAACAACAAACCTTTCTAAAAGTTTTCAAAAGAGCGGGTTTTAGACAACACCAAAATGACCACAAATCAAGAAACTGTGGTTAGAAAATATTAATTGCATTCACTGACTCCTGTAAGATCTGAGAGCTGATTTACTTCTGTCCGTATTTCTGCCTGGTCTCTGCTACAATCCTGCCTCTGACTCCCTCCCTTATTAACACCCTGGCATTACAAAGCTGTTTTTTACTGTTCTTCAATGACTTCCAAATGCTCTCACTCTATCTTACACATCAACTGCATCCTAGAATGCCATTTCTTGTTACCACCTTCTAAGAACATCAGTTGGCTCAAGGGAAAAAAATACTTTGTCTGTCCTCTTCTATGAAAACATTCTTTACAGTCACAGTTATTCTGTTACTTGTGTTCATTGTCAGACTTTGCATTACACTAAATGGTGCAACTAGATAATTTGTTCTCTGTCTTTCCAATAGAGATACTGGGTGTAATACAAGAACATAAATTTCTTTGTTGCTTTCTCAGTGTATATTCAGGCATGTGCACTGAGCCAAACTACTAAGAATCAAGTGCATTTTAGAGGTTTGAATACCTAAACCTGTTTAACCAGCTCTGTTTTAGATGGATTCCTGTTCCCATGAACAACTGAAATCAACTCCAAAGTACTATCAAGCAGAATAAATGAACTATGCAGTGTTTGGGCAAAGAATATAAGGAATACAATGCCAACAGAGTCAGTCATGTAAAGAGCAGAAAATTAGATTAAGCTGAATGATGTACATAATCTTCATTTTGGAAGAAAGCTTACTTTTCTGAAGAATACTAGCAACAAGCTTATTGGAAAAGAAAAATCTCACATCAAACATAGGAGAAGTTGTCTGTTTGCAGGTTGGGCTTCTGGTTTTGTTTTGTTTGTTGGTTTTTGTTTGTTTTTTTTTTCCTCAGAAACAAAACTTCTTTGTACATTTGTGCTACGCAAAGCAGTTGTAATACTGAAAATTAGTATTAGTTGAAGCATGGAAAATATCTGTATGACATTCAATAAGGAAAACACTTTATGCAATTATGTTGTACAGGTAAATATTAAATCATATAACTTCTGATGCATTTAGATCTGCAACTGGAGATCATCTCCAAGGAGAAAAATTTAGATGAGCAGTATTTTGACTGCAATACAGAATAATATCTACCGTATTTGCACCAAAAAATTAGGATAAGGAGCACATCAACTCAATGAAGGGAAGAAATAAAGCATTGAGTAAGTAGTAAATGTTAATATTGCTATTTTTAATTAATTTTCATCATAAAGCTACGAAAATAATATCATGATGAAGTAACAGGTATATAAATACGGTAAAAATAGGGAACATGAAAAGAATCCTTTCTAAATAGAAGCAGTATAAATATGTAATTTTAAAAGTTTCATATACCTAAATGCCTAAAAATCCAATGTTCTTGTAAGTAAAAATTTCAAGTTGAAATTCAAAACTCAAATGTATGAGAATTTTTGCACAGAAACTATCAGTTATAGCACAGTACTTGTTGCTTTTAGTTATTCTATTTACCCATCATTCACTCTCTAATCTCCTTTAAGCCCATGTTTCTCCATTCCATATACAATAGAAGGATTACGTACATTTTACCTCTTAACTTTCCCCAGAGGATAACAGATTTAATTACTGTTCTTCCTTCCATGCCAGCTTTCAAGTCAGCAAATTTTGTATGGCTCTGTGGCATAATCTTTAATACAGAAGTCTTATGTGTCTGTATTCGGGTGATAGAAGCAAAGCACATGTTCTGCAGTGTTGAATATGAATCTATTTTCTGCTTTTATTTCTCATAAATTAAATTTTAAAAATGCATGGAACCTAACAGTTTTAAAGGTCTGCTTTCTATATTGATTCTGGTTAACTTTTAAAATAAAAGAAAATTTAATGAAAATCTGGTTTTAAGGTGTTCCATACTAATATTAAGATACAAGAATAAAAGCATAACGTAGTGCATATACTGAGCAGTTGTCCCAAAAGCATACTTTTGCTACAGATGTCCTGTGCTTTGTGACATGAAAATCCTCTATACTATGAGACCTATTCCAAGATAAGTTATTGCACAAAATCATTTCTTTAACAGAAAAATTGCAGTAGTTTTGCTGTTCATGATGAGCTTCTTAGCCACAAAGGCAGAGGAGCATTTTCTCTTTAGTATAGTTTCCCTTAACCTATCGATATATATGAACAGCTTTAACTGCAGCTTAGTGAAAAAATTCTCTTTCATTTTACTTTTTTTTTTTGCCTGGAATTCTTTTAGTATAGGAAAATACTTCAAATGAGTCTCAAGAGATACGAACTATAAAAAGTTTAATGCAGTTTCAGCTTTACCACAAATATTTGGAAATCAAAAGACCAAGCTAACACACAAATAGAGAAGAATCATAAGAGAAGGTGAATGGCAAAGGAAACAGAAATTTTGAATTCTTTTTGTTACTGAGATTTTCAGTATCAAAAAGTACTCCAATCCAAGAAAACAAACCCAAAGTTACATTTTCATTCATCACCTGAGGAATGGAGAGGAACAACTAAGAAATCAGATGCAGTGCAATACATAGAGGTACTTCAGCGTTGATTGTGGAATATTCTAAGTTTTTATTCTTCAAGGTGAAATAAGCCATTAACAGTAAAAAAGCCAATGGTGAAAAACCATAGCATTCTCTAGGTACGACTAGTTTTCTCTCTAAAATTTAGAAGTAGACAATACATAGGTAAAAGAAAACAGAAAACAAACAAAATAAAAAAGAACTAAAGGGAACCATGTAAACAAAGAGCATGTAAGACAGTAGATTTGTGTCTTCCTAAAATTTGAGCACTGATAGATGAAACAAATTTAGTTTTCAAGGTTGTAGAATCATATATCCATGCTCCAATAGTCATATGAGCCTTCACACATCCTTTGCATTTACATAAGGTGAATTATTCTACTGCATTCCATGTTCTTTGAAAGCAACATAAAGCACGATCATATCCTGAAAGCATTATCACATCCTGCAACCACTCAGAAAAAAACAGGAATCATCATTGCACAATTATCAGCTTCTAGAAGAGATTGCAGTACAAGGCTAAATTGCTTATCATCTAGAACTGAATACATACCGTGGGTTTTTCCCCATAGGAGAAGTAAAAATAAGATTCTGTAGAAGAGATTTGTAGTTAAATCAGCAGATAGGCTTAGCAGCCTAAAACCCAATATTCCTGTAATTTTGAGCAGTGTTTTAATACCACATAATAATAGCAGAAGTTACTTTATCAGAAAAAACCAGCTAATTATATATTCAACTATGCCCATGAGAATAATAGTTCTAAAGCTAATTGAATGCAAGCTTTCAGCCATAAGATACGTTTCTAGGAAAACTACAAAAGGAAACCACTGAAATAGCATCTGGAATGAAAACTAAATGCAAAAAGTAGAGGGAGAACCCTGAAGATCCGCACCTGGAAAGGTCAGTCTGGAGCTTTCACTTTTGTTGATGCAAAAAATGCATATACAAAACATATACATGATAAAAAGAGCTGCATGATGTCCTCTGTAGCTCAAATAAGTAACCAAAAGATACAGGCATATTTTTAATTAAAGTATGTTATGGATATTAAATTGACTGTACTTTTAAAATGCCTTTTCAGTTCAACAGCAGAGAGTGTACTAACTAAATAAAAGCCTGTGGAAAAATATTTCCCCTAAACACTTACAAGGAAGCAAAAAACGCATGCAATTTTATTGTACATCTTCAACTTATCTGTTTTGTATTTGCAGATAATGCAGACTTTATGTTTATTACTACCACTATAGAAAAATCTACAGTAATATCACAATTAATATCTAATTTTTATATCATAGCACACCTATCAAATCTTCACAATGCAATGTGAAATTTTGTCCTCCACTTTTCAACTCAACTAAACATTAGCAGATGACTTTGCTCCTTAAACAATTGTCATACACCAAAAACTGAAAGTGTGATACATCAACCATCTCAGCCTCCCCACATACCTAGAGCTTACATACAAAGATTTAATTTACAGCAACATATGTGTAAAAATAATTTAGCCTGGGTTTAGCTTGGTTTTTTGTTTGTTTGCTTTCATTTAGTTACCTCAATATGCACATTGCAGGTCTCTAGTGTGTAATTTGAATCTTGATCTCATTGGCTAAGGATGCTGAAGTGACTTAAACTGCAAATATTGCTAAACATTTTGAGTTATCAGATGATACCTGTTTTTACATTTTCTACATTTTCTGAAAACACACTTTTCATGTGTAAAAATACTCAAAGACACTATTTGTCTAATTTAGCTACAAATTCCTCAACCAATGCTGCTGTCAAGGAATTATGTTACCACAATGCAATTTGGATTAAGCCCTAAATAAACAAACCAAGTTCTTCATAGAGTTTGGATATGTAGACACTTGAGTGAGAAACATTACTGATATTTAAGAAAAACAATTTTGAAGTTGTGTTTATGATGGAAAAATCTCACTAGATCTTGAAACTTAAGTAATTTTTGAGAATTTTAATATCTTACATATAAAGATATGTGTTATATAGTTGGATTTTGAATGTTTTGTTTGCAATTAATATTGATTTAACCTGGATAGTATGTGGTAGATAGGGGAAAACGAGTATATAAGATTATAGATGACATCAATCAAATTAAGTTTTGTATTTCAGTGAAAGGATTCTGCTGACAGTATGATATGAACCGTGCAAGTGCAATACAAACAGTTAGTGAAGGTCAACTCCACTGGGAGAGGAAAACACAAACTTTGCATTGAATTATCAATGTCTGAGATGCAATGTCTATGATGAATTTAGGCACTAAGCACAGAAATGCTAAAAGGAAATAGTCCCTAAAAACTATGAAAATCACAACTGCATTTTCTTCTTTTCTTCTATTTTCTTTCATTTGCAATTTAAAAGCTCTTCTCTATTAAAAGATGATTATCTATTGCGCACTTAGCAATTTTAGCCTTACTTTCCTTTACCAAATTTCTTAGTATAATTACAAGAATTACACAAATAGAATTCTATTTAAATTATTAAACTATGACTTTATATAATAGGGGAATTTTCAATTTCAGTACACTTTTTTCTTATTCAATTTCAATATCAAATAACTACATTATTTTATGTTCCTTAAATTCAAAACATGAAGTCCAGTCCTAAAGCCTTAGAATAGAATTTTAAAAAAATCCCCATAGTTAACACCTATACAGATTCTCAAAATAGAACTAAAGATTTGCATCAACGTATGAAGTACAAAGGTGCACAAAACAATCTATGCAGATCAGTAACTATGATGGCTAGATAAAATAAAATCTTTTATTCTGGACTCAGGTCTTTGTCAGACACCGCCCAGGGCTATGACATTTTGTGGGTTTGTGCTGTGAATCTTCACTCTTGCTTCTATAGCTTGTTTTTCTTGCCTAGCTGTATAACTTTTCTAAATCTTCAAGAACTAAAGACAATTTTAATGGCCTGACTATATCAGTATGTGCAAAACAGCAGGGAAAATCCTCTGCTAAAGTGACCCCATCTGGAGTTTGTAACATGCATACAGTTTTAGATTGTGGTGGGACGAAATGAAACATGAACTAATAACATATGGAACATATATGACCAAAGGGAACAATATTCTTTGCTGTGCAAAATACTTCATTTCTTCAATTCTTTATTGTGTTTGCCAATTTTCATATTACTAGTAAGCTAATAATTCCTTTAAATAACAACGTAAAGGGGGAAAAAATGTTTCAAGTTTTTCTCAGAACCTTCTCCTAATGGGTTGCTACAGCAGGAAGGAAAAAATCCTGCCGTGTCCAATTCCAAAGGACTACAAACACTTCCAGCTTCCTCAAGTACCAAGTTGCAAACCTTTCCATATGTGAACTGGTAAGAATAGTGACTATAATTTCAAAAGCATATGATTCTTCATATGTGTGAACATTCTATACTTACATATTTTACCAAGTAAAAAATATTCACCAGTATGAAACATCATCAAAATTTTCAGAGCTGTACTTACAAAATTTATATTTTCAGTACATTAAGATTTTTTCTATAATAAATAAATTAAATATTTTGTGAATGAAGACAATTAAGACCGCTGTGGCTTGAAATGTAGTATGTTGGAACACTAATTTCAAATATCATTGCACAGCCAGAACTTCGGTTGTTTGGTGTTCTTTCTCATTGTAGTCCCTACACACTCATTCAGTTTCTTTAAAAATAAAGAATCTCAAGGAGATCATTTAGGGTTCATGGAGCAAACCCACAATTTTAATAAATGTGCCAAAAATAACTCTCATTTTTAAACAAAAAATTTTATAAAGAAACTGTTTACAGCAAAAGCCTTCCGAATTGGCTTTTCTCTTACTTATTAGTTACCTAATGACACTTGAGTGACTTCTGTCTTATTCAAGGCCCAGTTGTGTTGGAGCAAATCGAATCTCATAATACACTGGAAAAGTTTACAGTACTTGTTATGCTTTACACATACTACAGTTAATGCTCTTGGAAATAAATTGCCTCATAGATTGATGAAAGTGACAGACTTTAGCACACCACTGTTTGCACCCAACTGAGGCCATTATCATTCATTACAGGGTGTGGGTTTTTTTTCATTTCTTAGCTAAGTAGCAATAATTTTCTCTAAACAATTAAGGCTCCTGTGTATTTTTTTACTCTTTAAATTACTTTCAGCATTAAAGGTGTCACAGGATCATTTATCCTCTCTTGAGCAGTACTTACTTCAGTGACAATTACTGCAGAAGACACAAGGATGCCTTTTCCTGATCCCCTTCAATATGAAACTCCCCAGAAGGGTGAGTAACTATTGCATTATGTATATTCACAGTGCAGTGTTGGGCAACATTCCTCAAAAGGCCTCTGAACAACTAAGTGGAGGAAAAGATTTAACAGTGCAAGCCAAGTACCTGCAGCCTTGCAGTCTAGTCAATTTGGTGCTCTCATTGTTTGCCACAGACTTGTGGTTTGTTCTCTAACCCTTTCTTCAATAATTTCTACTATTTATTTCCCTTTAGGAACTCAACACTGAAGCAAGGAAAAATCTCAAAACAATTCTAAGTAAGAAAAAATTTCTAAAACTTTCATGTTACAGAAACACCAGCTTAGGTATTTTTCTTTTCAAGTGAAACAGAACACATAATTTTGTACAAACTCAAAATTACAAACAAAAATCTAAGGTAACACTAATCAGAATATGATAGGAATTATTCGCTGAAATATGATAGGCCTGTGGCACAAAACTCTTATGCATACATTTCTTTATGTGGAGCCAGAGCTCTCAACTGGATACAAGCTTAGAAAGGTAATTTTCCTAGATAACCAGGGCACCATTCTCTTCTCTTCCTCTCCAATTTTGTGCTTTGCATAATGATAACTTTTTTACTTTCCATACAGGGAAGTAAATACATCTAATGTACAAGGTGTAAAAATGACTGTATCCACATTAATTTTATATACATAATTCTGTTTTATAAATATAAATTTTAATAATCATGCATAAAAATGTCTGTGTTTTTTCTGGAGGCTAACAAAACTGTAAAATATCTGTGGTATATTATGTTATCACAGAGGAGTCAATACTTAAAATTATATATTGTGCACTTGAAAATACTTGTAGCTAATTTGTAAAAATCCTTTCTTCCTGAATTTATTGGTAACTACACCAAAGAGAGCAAGCCAAAGGAAGTATAATAAAAATTACACATTTAAGGAGTGATATAATATTATTTCCTTTTTGCAGTTCACATTAGTTTAGCTAGCTGAGCTGCAAAACCTTTTTCTAAAGGTCATATAAAGGATGTGCTGATGCTGCACAAGGAAAGAGGCCACCTCTCAGTGACCAAAAGCAGGAATAAAATGAAGTGATAACTAAGTGGTAACGTCACATGAAAGCTCAGAAATAATAGTAGAGAAAGACAATATCCCCAGATTAAATATCTCAGGCAGCATGAATAAGCATTTAATGTGCCTGTGACATATCCAAGTGCATATATACATACTAAAAAATGCTGCTTCATCATCAAACTCTTCCAACGGAGGTCATCGTTATTGCAGGCTGGATTGAAACAGCATTCTTAAAACTATAACTAATACAATAATCATTACTATGACAAGTAATATTTTGCATGAGTAGTTTTTCTCTTTACTGTATTTTCTTTCATTTTTCTAATATACCTCCAGAGTGTACTGTCCAGAGGGTGTTCTTTATTAGGTTATTTGAACTTGCAAATCCTGAAACCTATACACTGAGCAATGCAATATTAAGTAAGAGAAATAGGATATACTGAATTTTCATTAGAAAGGGATTTCAATGCATTCCAAAATGAACTTTCAAGTTTTTTAATAAAAAAAAAAATATATATTGAATTTATTCTAACATACTCTTCTAAAGGAACCTATCACACAGAAAAACCATGTGATTAAAAATTTTTTTCCAGCTTTCTGCACTTACCTTCTAAGTCACAGATGTATCAAAAAGGTATCAAGATGAAAGAGTTTCTATTTAACGTGCTGTGTAAACAATAGACCTGTTACCTTTTGACACTATAAAATTTAATTATTAGAAGTTTTAATAAATTAAATAAGCTGTGCCATGTGGTTGGTCTGAGTGCATTAAGACACACCTTTTGGCATTTGGGAGACTAAACATGGGCACACTGCTCCAGATGCAGCCTCACAAGTGCAAAATCAATGAGAAAAATCACTTCCCTTCACCTTTTGGTTACAGTCTCCCAAAGCAGACTGGTATGGCTCTAACCAAAAAGGTGCACTGCTGACTCACACTTGTCCTCCAGGATCCTTGGGTCTATTTCTGCACACCTGTCAGCCCAAACCCAGGCTGTGCTGTTGCATAAGGTTAATTAATTCCATGTAACTGATTTCTAATTTGTCCTTATCAGACTCCACAATGTCTCTAGCAGCTCATTTCTCCAGTTTAATGAGATTGCTTTGAATGGCAGTCTCCCACAGTTTGGTGTCATCTGTCAACACTGTTCTGGTTGGAGTCCAGCCCATCTTTCTCGTTGTTGATGAAGATGTTAAATAACAATGGCTGCAGTCGAGAGCTCGGAACATTGCCACTAGAAAACCACACGCCTTGCACCAACACCTTGGAACAACCATTCCATTTCTTTTCCATTTGCCTAAAAGGATACTACAGCTACGAGATATCCTGTCAAGGGCCTTAATTAAGTCAAGGAAAATTACATCCATTGGTCCCTCCTCATTCACTCAATTATCTAATCACAAAATTTAATCACACTGGTGAAACCTTTGCTCTTGTTGAATCTTTGCAGGTTGCTTCCAGTCATCTTGTCTTTGACATTTCTGGACATTTCTTCCAAGAGAATTTGTCATCATCCTGGGAATTATTCATGATCTTCCTGGGAACCAAGGTGAGGCTGACCAGCCTGTGGCTCTCCCAATACTTCTCCTGCCCTTCGGGAGGATAGGTATGACATTTACATTTTTCCACTCACTGGGAATCTTTCACAGTCAACATGAACTTTAAAAGTAATACAGTGTGGTCTTGAAGCTACAAAATTTGCTTCTGCTGATAGGTATTGAGATATTTTGCTTCCTTCTGTATATCAAAAGCTACATTCATAATGATGATTTTAAAAAGTGTGCTCAAGACACACGGGAAGAAAGCTGCTTAAAAAATACTATTTTTTAAAAGAGTTGCATTCTTTTTAATGCTATATTAAAACTGAACATATGTTATCTAGTTGAACTTATGTCAGGTAACTTTCTTTTCACTATTATTTTATTGCTAGCTTAAGAAAACTGTGGTTTAGGCTTGAATTTGATCATCTTCTCCCAGAAGACCCACAAGACCTTCAAACCTTTAATAACACAAGTGGTATGAAAATGATGCCTGAATTTGTGGTCTTACTGAGTAGCATTGATCAAAGGAATACTGATAAACATGGCTTTGGCTGAGAGGATCTGAGAACGGAACTCCAGATTAACAAACAGAAGAAATATGACCACAGAGAAGTATGACTACAGTAAAAATTTTTAGGAATTTTATTCAGTGTATTTGAAACTTTCTCTAGCAAAACATTCATCTTGTCCACACACCCAGTACTCAACTTATACTTTCTAACTCATTTAGCTCACTTCAGTGTTTATCCTCATGAGATTTCTCAAAGTAAAAAAAAAAGTATTTCTCCCTACACAGATCAATGAGGATGTTACTTTGTATCTTCTGGGAGTGTGCATTTAGTAATTGGATAATTTGTCTTCCCTTTCACAATTAAAGTGAATAGAATTTGTACTCTTTCCATTGATACATTTTCTGACACAGATAGGGAAAGGCTTGATTCAAACTATCAGAGCAACCACTCTTTCCAGTATGGTACAGCATACAACAGACATGTGATGTGAACCCTTTGTGGGGTCAACCAGTTGACTCCATTTCATACACTTATGTCAGCAACATGTGCATGGCCATGACTAATATTGTAGCACCAGTAATTCGTGGCTTAGACAAGCAGTAAAAAAATGTTCAATTAAACCTCACGCTTAAGGTGTTTTTAAACCTTTCCAACTGTGCAAGGCGATTCTGAGTCTGTGGCTTGGCTTGCTAGTCAGGAATTCTCCTTGTGTAGGGAACTCCTCATGGAGCCCAGTGCTAAACAGTGACTGTTGCTCCATACTGCCAACCAACAATATGGGTGATATAGAAAATCCATTCCTTTCTGTTATTGTCAAAGCCCTGGCTACTGCCAAGTTAGCAGCCGTCCTACAGATTCACAATAGCCACAAAAGCAGGTAACAGTTCTCAGGAATTACGACACTTCATAACAATTTACCATCTCTGTCAGAAAACTGAACAGCTTGCCCCCAACCTCAAAACAATACCTACTCTAATTTTCCAAAATTCCACATTAATAATTTTTCAAAAAAAGCCATCAAAAGTAATTTTGCCCTTTTTAACATTTTGATACAATATGTACCTCTGTGATACATATTCATTTCCAAAATTCATAAAGAAAATGAAAGCCAGTAAGTGACTTTCAATGTGATTCAGTAATTTTCTTTTCAATGACATGTGAGCGTATAATATTCACTTTGTTGCCACAGGTGCAACATCTACTCTGATACCACAATGTCTCAGATATAAAAAAAGCTTTATCACTGATTTTTCACTCCCTCAGTTATCTAGCTTCCACCTCTTTGACATCCGCAAGAAATTTCAAGATGAACTGTCCCTAGGCATTGTCTTCATAATTTGGGTTTGGTTTTGTGATGAAAAAATTACACACTTCCAGCAAACTGGAATTTTGTCTCACTTTGCCCAGTAGCAACAGCACATCCATGAAACCTTCCTGCAGGGAATTTTTTAGAAAACTTAAACATCCACTCATTCAAAATGACCAGACTAAATTGACATATGTTTAAGTACTGTAATGAGGCACTTGGAGATACATTTGATCTCCTACTCAGTGTTCAAGATTCTGAATGAGTATAAGGAGTTCAATCTCTTCTAGTCTTTTAGTACATTGCTCACATTGTAGAATCTTAAAACTATATTCCAAAATTCTTTTAGGTACTATGCCTAAGCCTTCATTGTTAAGTGTTTCTTCTCATCCCATAAGCACTCAATTAGAAAAAAATTGGTTTATTCTTCCCACTGGGAAAAAAAAAAAAACCTACACTAAACTGGAGCTTCCTATATTAAATGTCAAAACTAGTACACAAATTCTAGTAAGTATATTCATCAAGAACAAGAAAACTCTTGAGGATAACATACAAAGAAACCTCGCTAAAATATACTGTTGATAAAAATATTTCCTTAAGAAAAAAAAAATTTTTTCTTGAGGTTTTTTTTTTTTAACATATAAAATAAAATGGCAAGATGGTATTAATAGTGAGGAGAATCTCAGTGTGGCTTGGGGATGGTGAAATCTTACTTTCCTCTTCTGGCTCATGTAAATAAGGCAAGGAAAATGACAACAGGACAATACGGTGTCTGCCACTACGCCCTTCTCCTAGTCACCCACCACAGCATTTACAGCACCTCGGCTACCTTAACCTCATAGACCAGTCCATGTATCTATACTGCTGTATTCACCTTTAAGACACTTTAGGAACCCAGCAGGCTAACCCATAAACATGAAAAAGTGCTTAATTATTTAGTTTCATTATAAACCCCATGAAAAAGAAGATAGAAAGCAGAAGATATCTACCAAGATAGAAAGTCATGTGAGTATTAATCATCTTTTATTTATCTTATTAACTTGGACTCAATATTTTGACTGATTTGATATATCCCAATAATATATCTGACACATCCCAATAACCTCAACAATATATCTATTATATCATTGCCTTCTTCTACAAAACTGAATGTAGGAACCTGAATGTTTAGAATCTGACAAATTAGAATCCATTGGATGTACAGCATTTCAGTGTAATTTTTCACTTCCCCAAATATTTTATATATTTGCAAATATGAAATACTTTTCCCTTATGATGTCACCTGTCTTTTTCCAATAAAAGCTAAAAAGTAAAGGTTGCAAGTGCCTCCTAGTCACACTGTATAATTATATAGAACATTTACAGTAAATTCTTTTTAATTCTCTTATGATCGCACATGTAAGTTTGGAAAAACTATTGTTCATTCCCAACTCAAATATATTTTCAATTTAGTGTTGCCCAGCTATCTTTCTTACTTAGAGTTCTCACAACACAGTGTTAAGCAAACTGTGGCCTGGTTTTGTGTCATCTAGAGTGGTCTAGAATAACATCATAATCTCACAATTCTCAGGCTTTAATGACAGAAGGATCATCATTTCAGCAGGACTTTTATCCTTATCACAGAGTTAAAGTGAGGCAGGAATCACCTTTATGAATAGATCAGGACTGTCCAATTACTTTTTAAAGTAAAATTAGTAATATATTTCAAAACTCAATTATATTGATGAATAATAGGTTTTGTTCCTTCATTTTTGTACCAAAATATATTTAATGTCACGTTTCAACAAGCGCAAAGATTACTGTCAGTCTGGAGGAAATTAGCAAGAAAAGAAAGTGAAAAACTGTAACCATCAAGCATGGAATTTAATAATTATACTTTAAGAGAAACAGCAAATATCTGAAATGGGATTAAAATACTTTGTATTCCGTACCACCTATTCATTAAAATCTTACAAACTAAGCAACACAAATATCTCTACTTTCTTCAAACCAATTTTCCAAAGACTATAAGGAAAATGTGACATCTATTATGATGACATATGGTCAATTTTACATGAGTAAGACAGGTTATGCTTTACATCAGTGCCTCAAGGAATGCAGACTACTTATACTTAGTTATTACTAAGCAATTTAAATCATGGTATAATTATAAAGACAGATGGATTGCAAAGCCCTTCTAGCTTCCTTTACGCATTTAAAATGGAAAAAGGATAACCTGAGACATTTTAGTTTTAAAATGCCTAAAAAATAATAGATGAAACCAATAAAATGTGCAAACTAAGCTTAACAGAGAGAGCTTAAGAAAATCAAATACAGTATTTTATTCATGCTACAGGGTAGCTTTAGCATAACTTCCATAAACATAATTAACAGTCAGAAGACCTGGAGGAAAAAAATGTTATCTTAAAGATATCACTTCATCTTTCCGGCTTGTTATTTATTTACTACACATGTGCAAATTTTATTTTCAAACACTGCAAGCTAATAAAACTCTTTTTCCTAAAATTCTATCTTTACTTTCTATAAAGTATAACACGCTCATCGAGTACTTGGAAACTACATTCTTGAAAACAATCAAGGAGAAGGTTAGAGAATCCACATGTGAAAAAAACCAGAACCCTTTAACTGTTCTTGGGTAGAATGCAGGAATTTCATTAAAATCTGACCATCAAAATGTTGTTCTAGAACACCAGCTTGAATACAGTTAAATTCAATACACTGGTAAGAAACAATAGCATAGCCAGCATTGTTTTCTTTTCTTTTCGTGATGTGTCATTTCCATTACATTTTTTTTGCAAATGTGTTCATTTTGCAAGATATTTGTTACTAGGTCTAGCAAAAATATTCTGTCTTTTTTTTTTGATTTGATACTTCTTAGGAAGGTTTGAGAGTGTGATTGCTCTGGCTCTCTCCCTGGCTTTTGCTAGAGATCCTTTTTTATTCTCTGCTGAATTTTAAAAAATTTGAAAGAAAGAAATTGCAAACAGATTAAGTTCCTTGAACTTAAACACAGTTCTGTTTACTCTTTTGATGTCTAGATTTAATTTTACTGAAATCCTATTTCAATTAAAACTACAGCCACGGTTCTACTAATTTATGTATACTTAACTATTAATAGAAAATAGTTACAAAAATTACTTAGTCAAAAAAATTTTAGCTATATTCTCATGTACTGCTAAAATAGGGAATATAAATTCCTCCATGGCATTTACAGACCTTTATTGAACACACAAGAATCTTATGATCCTAATCTAAGCTATATAAGGGTGTCTTCTCAGATAATTTTTCTGAACAGATCAGTAGTCTTTGTAACATTCTGCCTACTCCAATACTACTTCTGCAAGCTTTTTATCCTCAAACACCTTCCACACGGCTTACGTCATGTAACACACATTTTCAGCAGCATACACACTATAAACCATGATATTGATAAACTGCGGTGCAATTGGATGTGGTCAATATGGTCTTGAGAAGACTGAGCAGTGTGGTTCATTTTTTCAGCACTTCGCCTGAGGGCCAGGAGCCATTTGTAATGAAAATCTTAAGCAAATGTACTTACAGCTACAGGTCAAGTTCTGTCTGCAGCAAACTTCACCATTTTGGCCCACAGCATGGCACCTGCTGGGAGTGCAGCAGGTTTGTTTTTGCTGTGATGTCAGGGAAAGATCAAGAAAGGGTAAGAAAATTGTATACCCTCAGATCTCTGTGCCAATAGGGGACCAGAATCATCCACCAGATGTAGTCCAACGTTCCTTAACATTAATCTGTGTGTAACTGCACCCAACTCATATGTCTAAATCCGTAAGATGCAAGTGATTTTGTGCTTTTCTTCAAGGAGAAGCATACTATGCCTGTATGTGAAAATGCAAACACGGAAAAAAACTTTAGATATAGCCTGAGAACTAATCGCCGTAGGACTGTCACAACATGCAGAAAAGTTGATTTGTGTTGTTGATCTACAGATAAATTACTGTCTAGAACTGCAGCGGAAATCAGCATTGTCTCCATGGAAACATACTTGCATGAATAAATGAACAGGAAAATCTGTGCTGAATGTGTTTCAAAAACTACTCACAACTCTTTTGGGAAAGAAAAAAAGAAAGAGAATCATATCAATTTAAAAAACACTTTGTGATGTGACACGCTAGAATGAGATATACAAGTCACCATGGCTGCAAAAGACCATGACTGTATTATTGGATCCCGACAATAATTCAATATCGGGTCAAAACCACAGCATTCAGCTAATATTCATGTATCCTAAAACCTGTTCCTTAACTCAGTAGCAATAGTCACTGCCACTAACAAATCAGCAAAGTTATGCCTCCAGTAATCACTAAATCCACAATGACAAGAAATTTACAGGTTCAGAAAGTCACAGGCTCTATCTGACAAACTTAAAAGGTATATTAGAAATTACTTCTTACACAAAAGCTGATAGTATATGCACTCATTTGTACTTCTATTTCAAAATAAACATAGCTGGGAATCTGCATAAATAAGCCACCACATGTTTGCACATTTAGAGTCAATAAAAGCAGGACAGACAGGTCAAAAGATTTAGAAATCAGTTAATCACAGTATGACAGTTTTCAGACTTAAAGGAAAATATAACGAATTTGCTACTTTCCTAATGCTGCTGTTTGACATTGCCTTGGAATGCCTGAAGGAATATACAATTAATATAAATATTAGTAGAATTTTAACATACAAAAGTAATTAACATCATAAAACATCTATTAATTTTTAAAAAGCATATTTTTCCTTTCTTTCTTACTGATTGTTAACTAGGACAACTTAGATTTACTGCATGTTACAGGCAGAATCAATACAATACCTACAGTTCAATTTCACCAGTATTTTCCAAAATAAAACATGCAAGTTTTTCAAACATTGTCTATAATTAAAACCAGGAAAGAACTTCTGCAATTACTGCTTCTGTACTGTGCAGTTGCCACATAGGGTTCACAATAACTAGAAAGAAAGGCCATATTCAAGTTCAATCTTCTTCATGACAATAAGGAGATAGGGGCATCTCTCTGACTGTAACAGATGAAACACTGAGACAGAATGAACACACGTAAAACCAAACCCATGGCCATTTAGGATAGCAGGAAGTAAGCACGACTGAAACATGGCCAAAGAGACTACAAACTGTTTGAGAGACTGCCTTATGTACAGCTTACTCTATTAATTCCTGTGTTCCAAGCGTCCTTTCCTGGTATCTTAGTACTCTGTCCTTTCCTTCAGAGTGTGCACAAAATACTAGGAGGTCCTTCATATCTTTTTGCTACCCCTGACTCTGTTTTTACTGCTCAGGACTCCCATCTCACTATACTCCAAGCCTTCAGTATCTCATACACACAAATAAATTGCCTCACAATTATCTAAAACATTTGACATGCATCCACACTGGCATTTTAATTTTGATTGAGAGTGAATTTTTGAAGTTTGTATCCTTATCATAGTTAATTCTTACACTTTGTTTTCCTTGACAGAAAAGTCTTAGTGCATTCAAATCCTTCAGGATAAAATTAAACCAGAAAGTGTGTTGGAGATAAGCACTAAACACATTCCAAATGCTACCAGGTATTTAGCCCAAGCTGGTCTGAAGTAAAACTGGACTGTAGGTGGTGTGAATGTCAGACTCAGACGTCTGGCCGATCTTTCTACTCAGCCATTAACTTTCTGAAACCTAAAGGAATATAACAACTTTAAGACATCTATTTCATTATGACATATTTTTGAATAGGTTCAAATATTACTAGATGGAAGGGGAAGAGCATTTGCTAAACCCCGCTTCCTTAAAAATAAGGCTAAAAATTCCAGGGTTACATATTTTTTGAAAGGTTATGAAAACAGATCCATTTTACCTTTTTGATATAACTCAAAGCTGATGAGCTCAGGCTACCCCTATCTCTCCTGTTGTTGTCTGCTTTTCCACTCAGCTGTAAATAGAGGATGGTCATCAGCGCTAGGTAATCAAGCGCAACTCCTTATGATGCCAGTTATTTCATTGTAATATGGTATTTCTTAAGCATACACACCTGATCAATCACCTTGGCTTGGATGGAACCTTGACCCTGACAAATATCTGAAAGGACTGCAGCAAGATTAGAATTTTAAGCAGTCTCTGAAGCACCTAAATTCTCGAGCCAGTGTGATAAAGAGACAATGAAAAGCCAAAATAACAGAACCACAAATAACACCTGATTCACGTACTAAATTTAAATGAATTGTTATGAGAAAATTAAACTACCTAGATAGTTTTAAAATAGATTTGGGAATTAATTATTAGCCAATTCTCTTTTAAATTCAAATTTTGTGTTTCCTATATATTTTAGCAAGTATTTAAATATGAGAGAGGCATAGTAAGACTTTGAACATTATAGGAGTGATTTAGAAGTCTGATATGACTAATTATGCTCAGAAAATTAATACTTGTCAATGATTATTTGAGCATAAACCCCACAATTTTAATATCACGAGTGAAATCATCTGAAATATGTAAAGCCAAGAAAGCATTTGTAACAATGCTGAGAACAATTCAACATTAAAGACAGATACAGCTTCCCCATGTTCTTCGTGAGCAGAAATTTATCATATTCTAGAATACACAGCATTGTATAACGCAAAAGAAAGGTAAGAAGACGCAACATATATAAATGCCTGGAGGGAGGGTGCAAAGAGGCAGTCTCTTCTCAGTGATGCCCAGTGACAGGACAAGAGAAAAAGGGCACAAACTGAAACACAGGCAAGTCCCTCTGAACAACAGCAAACATTTCTACACTCTGAGGGTGATCAAGCACAGGCACAGGCTGGCCAGAGAGGTTGTGGAGTCTCCATCCTTAAAGATATTTAAAAGTCATCTGGCCACAGCCCTGGGCAATCAGCTCTGTGGACCTCTGCTTGAACAGCGGTGTTGGATCAGAAGACCTCAAAAGGTGCCTCCCAACCTCAACCCATCCTCAGCAAGTATTTAAAGCTGAGAAAGACGGTACCTAAATGTAACACACTTCTATGTGACTACGGCAAGTATTTGGCTAGAACTAGAAAAACACATAGAATGAAATAAGGAGATATGCTGGTTTAATTACTTTACTCAGTCCAACTAAAAATACACTAGAACACTATTAAAATACTGTGAGTTATACCAAACTTCAGGAAATGGAGACCAAATATAAATATCCACTGATATTTCAAATAGATTAGTTCACATTAATACTTGAGGATGACGGATATGTATTTTAAAAATTTATGGCAACAGGTTATTAGCTGGCTAAGCTTTGGATTACCTCATTATTATTATTATTTGCTGTTTATCCTTGGAGCTATGGGAATTTTCTATCTTAAAAATTACTTTTAAACAGAACCTCATTAATCACTACAAAATACCATGTAGTTTTGGTAAAAAAAAAAAAATAAAGAAGGCAAAATAAATTCTTTACTGAATTGTAATTATTACAGATAAAAATCTGGACAATAATGAAAATTTTAGGTATTCTTTGCATGTAATTTTTTTTTTTTTTATATAATCTGTGTTTGCAACAGTACAGCTTTATAATCCAGTATACGTATATAATTTACAGATGCATTAATCTGTCAACTGACTCAGGACCTTTACTTTCATGTTTCACATTTTTGGGGGGCATTTATGATTGTCTCCTTGATGGTTTTGGATTACTATTTAGACATTTCAGTGCATTAGAAAACTCATTTTATTGGAAACACTAAATACAAAATAATTTATATACATATATATATGTGTGTGTGTATATATATATATATATATATATATTTTCTAAGTAA